>RPFO01001958.1:0-38162 GCA_009746045.1 Mesostigma viride | reverse complement strand
GGACGCGGTCTTCTGTTCGGCGGTCTGCTCCGTGACCTCGCACGAATGCGATGTTTTGCGGAGGTCGCGGGCCAACCTGGACAAGTGCATCAAGAGCGCCCACGCCCTTTACCACAGTGGCGGCGGTGTGCCGCCTCTCCGGTGCCCCACGAGTGGAAGGTCTCTATGGGAGACGAGCTTGTGATGTTGTAAACGTAACTTTATTATTATGAATAAAGGACTTGTTTGAAAATATAACTTTAAATCGCATGGTAACAATAAAGTGCTCAATTATGGAGGAAACAGAAGTGACGGGCCTAGATCTCCCCACGCTCAAGGGGAGGAGTCTGCGTGTGACGCGTTCGTTCGCCGATAGAGGCGGGTATAAAGCCTTGCGGGTTGACGTGCTCGTCCCTTCGACGTACGACTCGCGGTTGGTGAGGGCTCACCCGACTCGCAATTTGGTAGAGGTTATGTTAGAAGCGTATCCCGAACGCAACAGGATCCACATCAGTTGGTTCAGCGTGCTTGCGAAGGAATTTCCGGGGGACGCTTCGAAGGAGGAGATTGCGACGTTCCGAGGCGTCGGTCGCAAGTTGTTGTGTTATGGCATGTCTTTGCTCGCGCCGATGATGAAGGACCGCCGAACGGCCATAGTGGAACTAGAAGCGGCCGGTGCGCAATGCCCGGACGAGAGTGTATACAACGGGTGGTCGAAAGCCAAGATTTACTATCTTCTGCGGAAGTACGAGAACACGTACGCGAGCTTGAAAGACGCGTTCGCGAAGAACGATATGGCGAAACTGAGGAGAGTGGCGTGTCTGGTACGGGACAACGAGGACCTCGTGCGGTATTACAATCAGTACGGTCTCAAGGCGACGGGGCACGATAACGGGGACTTTGTGGACATGGAGGGACGGCTGACGGACGTGCTGGCGTCGTGCGAGTCCGTCCGAGTCGGACGCGTGACCAAGGCGCAACGGGAGGTGATCGACCTGACAGTCGCGAAGACGTTCGAAGAGCCACCGGCCAAGAAGAAGAAGAAGCAGAAGTAGCGCGTCTATTGGCGGTCGAATAAAATCGCGTCGTTACTCCGACGTAAGTATGGATATCGACCAGTTCCTGGACAGCCTCCCCGTGTACGAGCTCGGCCCGGGCACCTACACGGACGCGTTGCAGGTCCTGACGACTCCGCCGCGCACGGAGGTGGGCGAGGGGTGGACCCAGGCAGTCGTCTACGAGCCCGAGCACGCGTATGTCGTCAACAACGTCGCCGCGTTCGAGGTCGACGACAAAACGGGCGAGTACGTCTTCTCCGCGACGCGTCTGCCGACGTGCGACGTTTTGCGGGGAGTCGACTGCGACGTGAAGGTCCGCGTCGTCATCGGGGACCAAGAGTTCGATCCTCAGGACGTTACGACGGTGACGTGTGCCAGTACCTACACATACAAAAACATACGATTCTATCTCGATCCCAAAAATCCTCCCCAATCGTTCACCGTTCGATACCGATGCTACATCCTGAACGAGGCCAATCTCAAACTCGTCCGGGACGCGTCGGAGGTCCGCACGAAGACGCACGTCTACCGAGACGGCCAAGCGCTCGCGATCGGCGACCGGTCGTGATGACCGGTGCGGGCGATGTTCGTTCGTCGGCCTGCGAGTTTTGTGTCCGCTACGGGTGCGGCCCTGAATGACGGTGGCCGTGTGTTTCCTGCTCACCGACTCCTTCTACACGTCGGGGGTGTGGAAGGACTGGCTCGCCGCGGCCGGTCCCGCGCGCGGCCGGTTGCGGTTCTTCGTGCACGCCTCGGAATTCGAGAGGGAGGACGTCGATTCCTTGCGTAAATGGATATGGGAGTGCGACGCCGTCGAGGTGCCGTCCGTGTCATCGCGTCGAGACCATTCGTGGCTCTTGCGCGCCGAGTTGACGTTGTTCGACGCGGCAGCCGCGCACCTGGATGTGACGCACTTCGCTCTCGTCGGCGAGACCACGGTTCCTTGTCTGTCCCCGCCCGACTTCTTGTCCGCGTGCGAGAATCTCTACGGGAAATCCGTGTTCGAGTCAAGTTTCGCCTTGCCCACGACCGTTTACGCGAACGAGCTTTTGTCGAGGTCCGCCTCCTCGCTCTCCACCCAATTCTGTCTTCTGGCCGCCGACCATTATCGCGCGATACGTCCTCGCCTGGAGACGACGTTGGTCGAGCACGAGTCCGAGTCCGACGCGACAATTGCGTCTGTTTGGACGAGTTCGTCTTCGTCACGCTCGTGGATCACGTCTTCGGCGACGAGGGGTGGGACCACGTCCCTTCCGTGCGCGTGGAGTGGGACGACGAGGACTGGATCCGACGTAACCTGGGCGGCGCGTGTAGACGAGCCGCCTGGAACGTGAGGGCGGGGGAGACGCCCGGGATGTTCGCGATCCGGGACGTGATCGACTCCCTCTGTCTCCGCCACGCCTTGGAAAGGGGCGGTGTCTTGCCGACGTCTCACAAGACCATCGCGTGAGTGGCGGGTTTATCCAAATGACGGCTTAAAACAACAAAGGTGGGAGGTTTTCCACCACGGGTGGAAAGCGGGAAAACCGCGCCCTTGTGGATGGTCACTCGGAATCGGTGACTCTTGCACACGAACCGGACGAATTGCAGATAGGAGGGGGGCATGTTTGTAGAGCCGCTTCCCCGAAACAGGTGCAGCTCGAGAGTGTATCCTGGGTACTCCGTTTTGTAATGAGCAAGTTCAGACACCCCTTGTTCCCATTTGGTCCACTCCTTCACCACGATGACCTTGCGGTGCTTCTCGTCCAGCAAGAACGAGCCTTTTATCCCCCCCGCACTGCCCACGACCGCCTCTCTCCTCCCCCCGACCTCCTTCATGTACGACGACTGGGCGCTGTGCAGTTCTTCTAGTTCCAAGTCGCGCACTTCGGGAGACATGTATACAACAGATTTACATATTAACCCCTGTCAATGAATGGATCTTATCCGTTTTTTTTCGCTCACTCATCTCGGTTCGATTGGGAACTGATAAGCGAGGGGCTTGTAATGTGACCGTGCCGGGAGGCGTCCATGTAGGAAGAGGGTCCAGGAAGCGGGAGTGGGCGGCCAGGGTGTCCGGATGGAAGCGGGTGTGCGTTGGCATCGTGTGGTTTAAGCCGCGAGCCTTTTTTCGAGGATTTCGACGCGTCGGCGACGAGATCCGGCGGGAGGAGCGACCCCGCGATCACGGTCCCCTCGTTCTTGTTCGCGTGCACTTGGCGTGGCCGGAAACAGCGGAGAAGGGACGTCATTGACGGATGGGGAGAGAATTATTTCGCGTCGGTCTGCGCGTCGCGCACGACGGAGCGCGTCTGGAGTCGCTGGAGCACGTGAGACGTCACCGACGTGTAGAAGGCGGAGACCGCCAGCTTGACGTATAGAACGATCGCGATGGACGCCGACGCGCGCAACCACCCCGCGCGGATCCAGTCGGGGACGAAGATCACGCACGTCACGATTCCGTACAAAACGTGTGGCAGAGCGCGAAGGAATTGGAACGTCCGGTGGTTCTCCTTGTTCACGCGTCGCACGAGGGCCCTATCCACGAAGAACGCCAAGACGGCGAAGATGACAGGGAAGAACAAGAGGTTCGCGACGCGGTACCCTCCGCCGAACGACAAGTACAGTACGGACGTCGGCGGAGGCGTGGCGGGCGGCGCGGATTGGAACGACTCGATCCGGGGCGGTTTCAAATCGTTCGTGACCGTCGGTGTCGGTCGTGTCGGTGTTTCCATTCCTATACCGATGCTATAAAAGGCGAACGAGAGCCCATGGCGAGCGTTCTGTCTCCAACATGTTGCGCATCGACCGAAACCTCCACGCCAACCTGTCCCGGTTCAAAATGATGATGGAAGGGTCCGTCGTCGACCCGGATTACTTGCAGCCCATGGTCGAGGAATTGGGCAAGTACGCGCTCAAGTCCTGTCCGTTAAACGTGCCGCAGTCGTACGTCGCCGAATTACACAGGGCGTGTCTCGGGGCTCTGCTGTTCCCGAAAGAGGCGCGAGAACAGTACGGGTGTCCGGTGTTCGCCGTCGCCCGCTCAACGTCCTTGCAATACCTGTCCGGTTTCGACGGGATGTCGATATCCCCCTCGCAGTGGAGGGACCTGTACGCCGCCGTCGACGCCGAAATCCACGATCGTCGAGACGGCGAGGCGCCGGCGCCGGACTTCTCGAAGCGCGCGGGGGACTTTGACTCCGCCGTCGCCCTGTTTCATGACTCGCGGTTGTCCGAGTTTGTAGCGGAAGTCGATCAAGTCGGGGTCTTGCAAACGCTCGCGTCGCACTTCGTACGCAGAGCTCAAAGCGACGACCCCGTCGACTCCGCTCTCTTGCGACTCGCCCTCGCCACCGCCATGCACGCCGCCGACGTGGACGTGGTCGCCGTCTGCTCCCTAGTGCACGTCGCGTCCATGGTGCAGGCCAAGGGGGTCACGCGCGAAGTCGCGGAAGCCCTCGTGAACGCCATACTCGGGGTCGCCAAGGACGTGTACCAACATGCCAGCGGGTTGACGCCGTTCCACGCGGTGGCCTCCGCCATCGCCCATTTGATAGTGGTGAACGGTCCTCACGAGTCCGCCATGAACTTGGACCTTTTGTGATACATATTCGGATAAATAAAGTTATTTACAACGTCTCCTGGCTCTCAACGTCGCCATTTTGCGCCACATTTTCTGGGGTTTGGGGGTGGGTGCGGGGCGCCGGCGGGGGGCGATAACCGCCGTCGGGATATGGTTTCGATCGCGTCGATGAACTCCGCGTCCGTTTCCGCGGCCTTGAGCGCGTCGATCAGATCCGACGGTAGCCCGCCGAGTTGTTCGAACATTTTGACATGGCCGTCCGATCGATCTCGAAATCGTCCATCGTCTCGATATACGCGGCGGTTATATTTGTAACCCCATTCCAACACGATCGTGTCGGCTAACCGACATCGGTCGGAAGGGTTGATAAGCCGCCTCTCGCTCCTCCTCCTCATCTCTCTCGACGGATTATTCTCCGGGGGCTCTGTAGGGAATGAGGAAAAAACTACCTCCTGTTAGGATATGTCGGAGTCTGGCCTTGAACGCGTCGGTCGTGAAGGGTATAGGGAAGAGACGGTTCTCCCCGCTCACGGTGGTCGATATCCGTCAGCTGTGTACGAAACTGGGGTTCGTCACCCCCAAATGGATCACCAAGCGGCAGGCGGAAGCCAGTCTGGTCGCCGTGCTGGCCGCGCGCAAGATCCAGCGATGGGCGAGGAGGACGTTCCTCGCGAGGGCCAAGGCGATCGCGCGCATCAAGAAGCACGTCGCCCTGTTCCCGAAAAACAAGGAGGACATGATCATGCTCGAACCGCTCCCGCACAAATCCCGCGTGTTCAAGCTCGTGTTGCCGGACAGGACCGTCATTGGGTTCGACGCTCCGAGGCTCGCGGAATTCATACTGGATTCCGGGACCTTCGAGGATCCTGTCACGCGGCACGCCTTCAACGAGGTCGAGCTGAATCGGCTCGACCGCCAGGTCCAACGTTTAGGGTTTCAACGCCGGTCGACCCTCCATCTGTTCCGCCATCCCGAGATCGTCAAGGCGAAGAAGGACAAGGCCTCGCTTGTCATGGGACTCGAGCGCATGGCGGCCGAGATGGTGGAGATGATGATCCAGCTGGCGGAGAACGGGGAAGCCGGGCGGGAGACGATGATGATGCTGGACGGGGACTACGTCCCCCAGTGGCACGCGTACTTTTGCCAGCTGGTCGCGGTCGACCCCCACGCTGGATACACCGGCCTCATGACCTACAAGGGGATGGTCAAGGCGGCGCTGTCGAAGGAGGTGGGCGAGGACGTCATGGCGTCGGACACCCAGATACGCAATCGACAACTGGTGCTGAACTACGTGTCGCATCTCCTGGACTCGTACCAAGTGAGAGGGTTCGGGGGAGCGCCCCCGCCTGCGCCTGTCGTGTACCAGTTACCCGCCTCCTCGCTGTCCGCCTCGCGACTGTTTGTCGATCCTGTCTCGTACGCGGTACCGGGAATGTCCGTGTATCAGCTCGTGCAGATGTTGGCCGCGGGCGTGGCTGACGCACAGGAGGGGACGCATCCTTTCCCGCCTCCGGATACCTCCTCCCCGGTCTTCGCCGCCCCCGCGAGCGTCGTGGTCCCCCCCGGCCGATACCGGCGTCCGAGTTCGACGAGCGTCCGCTCGGATGGGAGCGCGCGCTGGCCTTGATGCAAGGAGATGTAGACTCGATGTGAATGATGATGTCGATGATCAATAAAGCATTTATTTATTCCGTCTCTTACGTTTGCTAGATACGGGTGTCGTCTTCTTCTTGCGCGCGGGCGTAGCTCTCTTTCGCCTCCGCTTTGTCTGTCCAACACTGTGATCGTCGTCCCACCCGTTCGTCGCGGCGTCCCCGTAGTAGACATCCCACCCGCTCGGGCCGGTCCATTCGGGTGCTGCCGACGCCCCCTCCCACATGTTCGGGGGGAGGGGGCGCCCCATCCGGTGGGGCGTTGGTAGGGACGCGTGTTCTCGGCCGTCGCGCGGTCCACGGCGAGGAGTCCGGCGCCGTACGAGTGCGCGGGCGCCGAAGGGTCGGCGGAGCGGTCGGGGGTGGGCAACATGAGATGCATGTTGTCGATGAGAGCGCGTTTGTCCATCCTTTTCGCGGCTATTCCCCGCATCTTTTCGTGCACGTCGATCGCCGCGTGACGCGACCCGCGAACGAACTCGGGCGCGAATCGCCACCCTTTGTCCCACGTGTCGCTCGCGAGTCTTTCCGCCTCTTGGTCGTAAAAGTACCGGTGACCCCACGCGGAACCGTCGGGCGGAGGTCGCGATACCCCGGACGCGTTCGTCACGCGGTCGTACGGGTTCCAATGGCCGTCGATCATTCTCCGCAGTTCCAATTCGTGCAGTATCATGTCGGGGTCGTCCAACCGGTCCTGCGCGGCGTGGTACGCCTTGTTGATGTTCTTGCGGTCCACCAGCGGCATGACTTGCGTCAGTACCCCCCCGGCAGTTCTGAAGACAGGGGCCCGTGTCCTGTGCCCTTTAACGGCCGCGGCATGTCTTCACACTTACTTGAGAGATTTAGAAGAACGAGCCCTCTTGCGTTGGATCTTCGAGATGGGGTCTTGTACGGGGTGTTCCGTGTGACCCAAAACCTCGGCCATGGCGTAGAGTCTCTTCTCGCGCGTGTCTTCGTCCTCGGGGTCGAACAAGGGCAGGTAGTACGACGACTTCCTTTTCTTCCTCCCCGACTCTATGCGTGCGGCCTGCTTCGGTCTGCGATTCGCATCTCCTCCAATCCTATTCGATCCCCTCGCGATTGCCTTGTTCGAGTTCAGCTCGCGTGTACGGCAAGGTGCTGTTGTAATACCGAGACTTATCGGTAGACGCGCCTCGAGGAGGTAATTTCACCTCCAAAAAATCTCCCGTTTCGTCGAAAGAGGGAATCTTATTCTTTTCTATCACGTGGCCGAAGTAGTCGTGAGTGGTGTCGAGTCCGTTGAACAGCCGATTGTGGCGTTGGAAATCGGGGCCGTGGTAGTCGTATTTCAGGTCGGTCGCAGGGGCCCATCTCGCGTTCGCAGAATGGACCATCTCATGAGCTAGGGTCTGCAAAAGTTGCTGGGCGTCGTTTCGGATCAGACTTCCCTCTCCTATCAAAAACCTGTCTTTGTCAACTGCGCCTCTCTCGAATTCGTCCTTGTTGATGGCGATTTTGTGTTTTCCGAGCGCGTACGCTGAGCCAACGTTGGCATACCCCTCGCCCTCATTTTCGAGTCTCAACAGGACCTCGTGCATCGGGAACGAGTTGTTGAAGAAGTTCTTGTTGACGATCATCCCTGCCGTCCTCAAGTCCTTCTCCGTGAGTTGTAACTTGCCATCCTTCACCAGCTCGTCCCTCTTGTGTCCGGTTAGATTCTCGAACTCTCGAATGGCCTTGTTCCAACGCCCTCTCATACCGCCAAGGGGGGGCGTACCTGTTGCGTGGCCTTCGTCATTCCTGGCCCAACCTGTCGATTCCAATTGGCGCCCCTTGCGCGCACCAACTCGTTGAGGTCAATCTCCCCCTATCGACCTTTTCCGAGAACTCGCGAAACCGTCGCGCCGTTTCTTCCTTCGACCATCCTGAAATCTTGTTCTTGAGATCGATTCCGTTCAATTCGTTGAACTCGACCCACTTGTTCGGGAGCTCGTTGCGACCCGTTGCCGGGTTGTAAAATGTCTCGGCAGGTTCCTCCAGTTTGACATGCACCCTAGGGGTGGGCACGGCGTGAATGCTCCTACGTTTCTTTGGTACATTCTTCATGGTTCGGTCCCACCTGTCCGCCTCCTTTTCAGCTTTTTCCATCGCTTTCAATATTTTTTTGTCCATGATCGCGAGCTGCTCGTCCGAAAGAGGGGGCCATCCGTTTCGGCGCGGAAGGCTTTATTTGCCCCCGTTTCAGCGTCTTCTCTTTCGCGACCGCTTCGGTGATACTCAACCCCGGCTCCTCGCGGTCGGCATTGACCTCTTCGTCGCTCACACCCTCGACCTCGCCCGCCCTCGCGACGTGACTCTTCCTCGTCCTAGTACGCGCGGCCTCGCGGCCCGCGGCTTCTTAGATGGCGCGGATGCGGGCTTTCGTACGGGCATTTGTGTTAATGATAAGCGCAGAATAAATCACGGAGGACCGTTTCAGTACCCTTCCCCTGTCCGGAACACGTACAGTTTCCGCTTCGTCACGGTCCCGCGGACCTTGTTGTCCACCACGCGCGCGTCGACCGACTCGAACAGTGCCAGGCGATATCGCCGCGCGATACGACGCATTCCTTGTTCGTGGCCGTGGGCGACGCCTGTCGTCGCAGGTTGGTCATGAGCGCGTCGATGTGCGCGCGGGAGTAGGTCTGTCGGGGCACGGACGAGTACTTGATCGACGGCATCGGGATGATGGACGGGTTCGGGTACGCGTTCTCCGGGATCAGTTGCAACACCGAAAAGGTCGAGTCCGTGTCGTCGAACACCACGTGGAAGGGGCCCAGTCGGTAGCTCTTACTGACCTTGCCTCGGAGTCTGCGCGCCACCTCCGACTCGGGGAGTTTGCACTGGGCCTCGGAGATCTCGTCCACGTCCTTCAGGCGCCCGAATTCGTCCGGCCGCTTCACGAGGATGGTCGACAGGAGGATCTCGCGGGGCACGTCGAGGACTTGCAACTGCGCCATCAGAACGTTCCGCTGGCGCGTGTTGTGATACTCGTCCGCAGCGACCTCCGCGTCGGATCGGTGCGGGGGGCGGGTGGGACGCGCCGGCGGCACCAAGACCCCGAGGGCATCTGTCGCATCAGAGGACACAACCGGCGTGTCCGGGGACGATTCGGGCGAGACGTTGTGGCGGTTGTTCGCGATGTGGAAAATCAGCACCGCCGACGCGATGACCAGGAGACCTATCAAAAATTCGCTCATCATGTCCGGCCGTATACGAGTAGGCGGCGGTTTTTTTGGCAGGCGCGTTCGAGACGAAGTCAAAGTTATGTGCGCGGGTTCGTATACGGAATCCATGGCCGCGCGTTTCATGGGGGTCGACATCGTCGAAGACGAAGACGATATGCCGGTCGTCAAGGGAGGGCATCGCAGGCCCGAACCGTCGAGCGCCAGGCACGTCGATCCGAGTGGCGGGGGCGGGGGCGGGGGCGGGGGCGACGAGATCTTCGAGATGCTCGCGAACCCGCGCAAGGCCCGGTCCCCGTTCGCGCCCCCGCCCCCTCCGCCGCACGCGATGGGCGGCGAGGACGACGGTTCGTTCGCGTTCGACGATTTTGGGGGCGAGGACGGGGACTTTGACGATGACGACGGGGGCGTCGGAAACGACGCGCCTCCGCGTGCCCCCGAGGCGCCCAAACCGACGCGCGAGGAGATCTTCAAGGAGAAGACCGACCTCCTGCATCGGCTGCACAGGCTGAAGGAGAGGGGGTTCGAGGTCCCTCAGTTCGACATGCGGTCCGATTTGGACGAGATGCGGTTCGAGTACTCGAAGATCGAGCGGGCCGCCGAGTGTCGGAACGCGGTGAACATGATGCGGCAGATCCTGGTCGCCGGGACGAGCGCCGTCCAATTCCTCAACAGTCGGTACGACCCCATCGGCCTGAAACTCGACGGGTGGTCCGAGAGCGTCATGGCCAACATCGGAGACTACGACAACGTGTTCGAGCGGCTGTACGACAAGCACCGCGGGAAGGTGGCAATGGCGCCCGAGATCGAGCTCATCCTCATGGTCGGCGGCTCGGCGCTCATGTTCCATATGACCGCGAGTTTCACGCGCGCGGGACTCCCGTCCATGTCGGAGATCGCTAAGCAGGACCCGGAGCTCATGAAGTCCCTCCTCAAGGTCATGATGAAGAACAGCATGGACCCGGGGTCCTCCGCGCCCCCCCCGCCTGCTCGAGCCCCCGCCACGCCCGCGGCCGGGGGGAAGGAGCCGTACGTCATGAGGGGTCCGATGGCGGCCGGATTCGACATGGGAGGGATGATGGACGGGGCCCGCGCGAGGGCGCACGCGCCGCCGCTCACGTCGCTCGACCGCATCGTCGAGGACACGCTCAGCTCCACCCGTCCCGCGGCCGCCGTCATCGTCGAGACCTTAGACGGCAAGTTCGACGACGAGAGCGTCAACGGCAGCGTCATGGGGGACAGCGACGACGTCCGCACCGTGCAGCTCGACGGCACGACGAAGAAGAAGAGGGGCACGCGAAAAAAGAAGGCGTCCGACGTCGACGTCCACAGGGTGGAAATGGAAGTCTGAAGGAGGATTTAATTCTCCGTCTACGCTTAGTAGAATGGACAAGACTCTGGGATTCTGCTCGCGTTCGTGTTGGCGCTCGTCGCGTCCACCGCGTACGCCGTTGCGAGATGGCGGAAATCGTCCGGCGGGTCGCCTGACGTCGCGGGGTCAACTGACGCGTCGCCCCCCTCCTCGGCCGCGTCTCCGGCGGGGGACGACGAACAGGTGCGGTTCTGGGTCGATCAGGTCTCGGCCAAGGCGAAGGAGAGCGGGAAGTTGGAGATGCCTTCGCCGCAAGAGGTCGCGCTGCGCATGCATCTCTCGGAATGCAACGACGCCGTGCCGTGCGGCGAACGCGTGCTCAACGTCATGGGGAGGATCGCCGAAGGAGTCGTGGAGAAGAAGGAGATCAAGAACGTCGTCGACGCGATCGATTACTGGTCCTTGCGGGTCGCGACGGGGTACCCTGTGCCCACCGCGGAACAGATCTTGGCCAAGGGGTCGGATCGCACCCCTGTCTGAGCCAGACGCCGCCGTGCGCGTCCGAGATGAGGGGGATCATCAACGGTCTCCGAGTGACGCAACACATGGCGAAGTTCGAGAAGGTGGACGCGTTCAACCAGCACGAGCGGGAGCTGAGAGAGCAGTTCGTGCGAGACTGGAAAGACGGGGTCGCCGCGAAGAAGGTTCTAGAAGGCGAGGAGGCCAAAACGTCGGCGTACATGACCTGTGTAAGCAGAAGCGGCTCCGGGGCGTCAACTGTGACGCCAACTACGAAGCGTTGCAGAACAGCATACGGAAGGAACTCGGGCTACCGGTCGTCGGCATCGTCCCGGGAACCACCAAGACGGCCGGGGTGCCGGACCAGGGGACGGATCTGAACGATCCGAAACTCGACGAGATCACGTTCTATCCGTTCGATATGTCGTCCGCAGCGGACGGTCCGATGATGGACGATGCCGACACGGCGTCGTTGGAACAGATGATGAAGGATCAAGGTGTCGGTCCGGACCAGTCGATGGCGATGGGGGAGTTCATAAGGCCGGCCCTTGAGGCTCCCGCATCCACCGAGCGCATCCTCTCTCTCCTCGCCTCGTGAGCGGCCACCACCATGACGGAACTGGGGGATTTCGACAAGCTCCCCCTCGAACTCCGTCGTCACATCATGCAGATCGTCGTCGACGAAGGCGCGGGCGACGCCGCGATGTGGAGTATCTCCTCCCAAGCCTGCATGGCCGAGATGTGGCCTCTCCTTCGAAAGACGATGTACGCGTGTCCGAAGAGTATCCGCGATGCCCTTCTCCCGGGATGGGATGTCGATCGGGAGCTGTCCGCCGTGCGGATCGCCGTGAAGGACGACGCGAACGCGGAGTTGACGCGATGGGGTGCGCGGCTCGACTTAGGAAGCGTCCAACACGATTACCCCCTCGATCTCCGCACCGTCAAGCTGCATTGGCGTCACGTCGCGGCCTTCCTGAAGCATCATCCGGGGATCGACATCGTCATCCTCGACGCCGCGTCTGTCAAAATACCGAGCTTGGGTGTCTACTATTTCGAATACGCCGTCGTCCTGGCCCTGCTCCACGCGCGCCGATGGCTCGTGTCGTATCCGTGCGCCATGCTGGCCGTGTTTCCCGACCGGTTGGCTGTCCGTCATACCATCAACCGATGCAGAATCGACCAGGACTGGTTCGACGACCCTTCGAGGGCCTCATGATGGCCAACTCGAACCGTCTCTTCTTGCGCGGGCCCAAGGCGGTGTACTGGGGCAAGGGCGTGGACGTCGCGGACTTGCTGCGTCACATCGATCCCATGAACGCCATCGACATGTCCGTCGCGGAGGGGTCGTGTCTCTGCGTCGAAGCCGACGCCGCGCACGACGTCCTCTCCAGGACGCGGCGGGGATCGGGATCTCATCTCGTGATCACGGTGTACGGCGAGGGGGGTGACGTGTACAACGGACTCGTCACGGCGCGCGACCGCGAGTTCGCGAGCGTCACGATCGTGGGCGCGTCCGGGTGCGTCCAAGTGCCTTCCGGGAGGTTTCACGTCATGGGGGACATCGCGATCGAGGTCGACGGCGGTGACGCGACGGAGATCGTGGCGTGGGGGGGTCCGGAATGGGTGGCGATGGCCAGATCCCGCTCCGCGTTAGACTCGGCCCGCGTACGGTACCCGACGGAGGAGGAAAGGAAGGAGTTTGTCAAACGGTTCCCCGTGTGGTGGAAGGGTCTTACCTTTTAATAAATTCATTTCATCCATGTTCGGTTACGCAAAGTACAAATAAATGATGTTTATTAAGATGCAATATAATGGAACAGGAGGACGAGTTTATTTCGTAACGGATAAGATGATGAAAGAACTGCACATCGGACGGGTGGGAAAGACCCGTCTTAAGGACGCGTTAGCGGAAAAGTTTCAAGAGGGGGTCGACTTCCGCACCGCCGTCAGGCGGGGCAGCAAAGGTCGTCCCACGAGCGTCATATTCGTGACTCGAAAGTGTCTAGAGGCCTTGCGCAGTTCCGCCGAACTCCGGGACGGTGGCGACGCCAAGAACGAGGACCGGCGTCCGTTCTTGTCGGAAACGATGATCCAGGAGAGCCTGGCGGAACGTCTCGGTGGGATCCGCGAATTCAAATGTCCCGCCGGGCTCATCGACATATTCTGTCCCTCGCAGAAGTTGATCGTGGAAGTCAAGGGATTCCAGAGATGGATGGAGGGCGTCGGCCAGCTCGTGTCGTACGGAAAATACTTCCCCGAGTACCGCAAGCGGCTCCATCTTTTCCAGACCTCCGCCACCCCGGCTGCTGCCTGGAGAAGGTGCTCATCGCGCACGACGTGTGTCTATCGACCGGGATCGAATTGACCTTCGACGACAGTATCGAGATCCGGCATCCCTACTCTCTCGCCCCCGCCCCCGCCGCTAGGAGCGAGACCGATTAGAACTGATAGGTCGTGTTCTGCTCGATGGGCACTTCCGCGGCCTTCTCGGCGTCCGTCTTCAGTCTCTCGATCCAGCTCTTGATGCTCGCGTCGTCCATCGCCCACTTCATGAACGCCTCCTCGTTCTTCGGGTTCGCCTTGACCCAGTTCTGCGGGTCGTGCGCGATCTTCTGGTAGAACTCCTCGCTCTCGTTAGGGGACAGTTTGGCGACGACGTCGAACATGAACGAGACCGTGACGGCGTCTTCGTTCGTCTGGAAGTACTTTTTGATGCGATCGTATACCACCCATCGCAGCCGCTCGAACTCGTGATACTCGTCTTTCTGCTGTACGGTGGCGTCGGGCGCGTCCGCGATCTTCTTCCGTCGTCCCGCCTCCTTCGCCAACGTGTCGTGATACGCTTGCAAGAACGGCGGGCGGTTGATCTTACACATGTCCGGTTTGGCGCCGAACAGGGCCACCACTTTGCACGTGGCCTTGTTGAACCCCTTCTCGAGCCACGCGAGCGCCTTCGTCGCGAACTTCAGCCACGGGAACAGGTCGTCGATGACGTCGAACGCCGCGCGCAAGCCCGCCAGATACATGGACACCACAGGGACCAGAGACACCTTCTTGAACGTGACGATCTGGATCAGTTCCGTGACGTACGCCGTCGCGAACGCGCCGACGCCCGCCACCGCCGTCAGCTGCATCTGCGCGATGCTCTTGCCCTTGATCTTCAACTTCCCAGCGCGGTCGTTCAGTTTGTGGACGAGACCCACGGTCTTCATCATCGCGAAGTTGACGGGGATGTACTGCCACGCCTTGTCCAACTTCTCGAGCCTCTCGCACGCCTTGCCCCGTTTTTCGCAATTCAACGCGATCTTCGTCAAATGGAACGGGGAGAGCAGCGGGCCTCTTTTCCCGATCGCCACGTCGCCGAACGTGGCGTTCACGTCCGACGCCACTCGGTCGAACCAATTGGAAACGGCGTTGGGCTTGAAGAGACTGCCCGTCGCCACGCTCAGGATGCCCAAGGGGTTGTAATAGTCCGCCACGCCGACCGCGACGCCGTACGCGAGCGTCTTCGACCACCCGATCTCCGCCACGCGCCCCCCTTGTCCCTTCTGCGCGCACAGGGAGTCCTCGAGGAGAGTGAGCATGGACGCGGTGTCGCTCCCGCACCTCTCGGTCGTCTCCGGGGCGTCGGGGGTCGGGGGTGCGGCGGCCGCTTCGGACGGGCCGGCGTCGTCCTCGGTGGCCGTTTCAGGGCGAGGGGGGGACATCAAGAGTAGCAGGAGGGCCGCGGATACCAGCATCGTCGTGACGCCCGCGAGGGTCAATGCGCTGTCCATGTCTATAGTAAGTCTCCGGTTTTCCATTTTCAGCGCCGCACTTTGGCTCGATTTTTACACCGTCACGTGAAAGTATAATCCATGGGGATGGAGAGCCCGTCGTCCACCGCGACGGCGGAGAAGAACAGGCGCCGGTTCGGGAGGAGCGGGTACGCGCCGCCGGCGTGCACCAGGTTCCCGTGCCACATCAGCATGTTCCCCGGCGACAAAACGATCTCGCGCGGCGTCACGTCTCCTTCCAGATCGTCCGCCGTCTCGTTGATCCCGTTTCCGCGACAAATCGACTCGTACGCCACGAATCGCGTGTCGTCCTCGAGCGCCACGAGTGCGGAGATGGGGAAATCGCACCTCCACCGGTGGATGTCCGACAAGAAATCGCGGTGGGCGCTCTGTTGCGCGCACCCGGCGTCCGAGTACAGAAAGCACGGGTTCACCACGAGGTACTTGGACGAGAAAAAGGTCGTCACGAGGGAATGGCACGTCCTCCAGATGTCAAACTCTCCAGTGGACACCTCGTGCGATATCTCGTATTGGTGTCGCTTGTGGTCTCCGGCCGAGGACGCGCCGTCGCGCGACTTCCGCTGAAAGATCCCGACCTTCTTGTCGGCGAACCGGTCGGCGGAGTCCAGAAGGGAGCGGACCAGGTCCAACGAAATCGCGTTTTTCACGAGTTTGTACCCGACGTCCGCGAGCCCTTGCAACGTCTCCTTTCGCACCTGGCTCGTCTCCGCGTCCCTTCGGGCGATGACAAAATCCGTCGCCCATTCGGATCCGCGTCGCACGGGCCGTCGCGGACTGGCGGCGTTCGACGCGAGGGCGCGCATCATGAGATATTTCGACTCGCGGATCGCGCGTCTCGCCATCTCACTCTCTCTCGGGCGTAGGCTCACGAAATTATAGGACGAACGGGGCGCGCCTCGACTAGCGTACTGCGAACTCGGTTTCCTTTGCGAACACGTGGATGACGTAGTTGGCGACGTTGTCGGCGTACCGCCGCTCGTTCTTGACCCATTCGAGCGGACTGCGGACGATGTAGTCGACGGTGGATTCGGAAGCCCCGATCGCCTTCACGATCGGGATCATGGCCGACAGTACCGCGAAGGCGTCTTCCTTCATCTCTCGTTCGAACACGTATTCCAGAACTGGGACAACTCCTTGAACTGGTTGACGTCCTCGTTGGCCGCCTTGCGCTCCTCGCCGTGGGGCAGTTTGTCGCGAGCCGATCGGAGGGCCGTCAGTCGAACGGACAGCGCGTGCTCGACGGCCCGCGTCCACCCCTTCACGAGATCCACCTTGTCCCCCGCTGCCTTCTTGATCGCGGCGTCGACGTCCTTCGAGTAGGCCTCTTGCGCCTCCTTGGTCTCCGCGTCCTTTTTCTTCTGATCGTCCGTGCGCGGATCCGACCACTCGGTCACGAGATCGACCACGAACTTGGGCATCTTCGCAGCGAACTTGGGATCGTTCCGAATGTTCGTGTAGATCAATGCGAACATCAGGGCGATGGACACGAGGATCGACACGATGGCCACCGCGGCGGACGCCATCTCTATGTAAACAAGTCATAATTCTCACGCCTGGCTCGAGGAGATGTGCCCGAGCAAGTCGTAGGTCCCGTCGTCCTGGCGGAAACTGAACACGAGACAGTTGGAGATTCCGTCGACGAACTTATTGGACGCGACGCGGATGTTCCCTATATCGAACGGGTTCACGCGCGAGAGAGTGCAATTGTCTTGGCCTAGCTTGATTCCCTTGGACACGTTCAATTCGTCCATGATGACTTCTCGTTTGGTCGAGGACATCGCGGTGTTTATTATTATCCATTCAGAAAAGTTGCATGACCGTCTTAACTTGCTGATTGTCTTCAAATTTAACGACTTCTAGTTCTTCGCGGTCATTTACTTGGAACCGATATTTCGTATTTTTTGGCCCGGTGATCACCGCCACCGAGGCGCTGTCCGCGTTCCCTCCACCTCCGACTCCCGTGATCCCCGTCGTGCTTACGTTGATCACGTTCCCCCCTGACCGGATGCTGACCCCGTTGTTGTCGAATATGATCGCCGGGCTCGTGGCCGGGTCGAGTCCGGGCCCGTCTCGCAACAAGAGTGTTTTCCCGTCCTCGTCCGTCAATAGCCGGATCGCCGAACTCTGCGTGCGGTCGTCGCTCGTCGCGACGAGCGATTCCGTGTGCACGTTCTTGAAATAAAGAAAGCCTTTGGGATCGGCAAAGTTGGGGGCATTCGCCTTCTCACGACATACCAACACAATAATTTGTCAACACGGAAACGCGCTAAAAGGTATTGTTGTCCCACTTGGCGAGGATATCAACGACACTGTCCTGGATGCTACCCAACGCGGCACTCGAATCGGTAGCGGGCGCAGCGTATCCATTGATCTGCCCTGTGCGCCACGTCGATCCTTCGAGTTTGACGAGTTGGAGGGTCTCGTCATCTGCCACTCGAAAACCGTAGGTCACTGTTAGAGGTTTCGAGTAGCTGTTTTTATACCCATACAACATGCACGAGGGTGGTACCACCGTATTGCATATACGGGCGTTTTTGTATCCGACGTTCCTGGAGGCGGCGTTTGTTCCTGGATGACCTAACGTAAAGACGCGATTTGCCGTCAGCGAAAGGGTCCTGCCCGAGTTCGTGCCTGTTCGAGGGTTCAGCGTCTGTAGCGCTCCGTTAATATACATTCTATAAACTCCGCTGTTATCGAGCTGGACACAGAGTTGAAATGGGTCAGAGATGGACACAGCATAGGTCATATCGAGTTCTATGACGCCGTCGTCAATTCCGAGTTTCCCGTTCTGTGCGTACGCTCGAATGTATTTTCCGGCCGTGCCAAACAGACCATACACAAAAAGCGTGAGAACCGAACCTGCCGTGTTAAAATCGGTTGGCGGGATTATATCCATGAGGAACGAGAACCCCTTGTCTTGCGCGGAGTTCAAATCAGATTCAAGGAGGGTCGTTTGGGCTCTCCCCAACGCGGTCGTACCCGCTTCGTTGCCTGTAAAAAGACCCCCCATGTATATCTCGTTGGATCAGTCAATACCATTTGTCGGCCTTTGACAGTGTCAAACGATCGATCCGATGACGGATTCGTAGTTGAGACGAAGTCCCAACTCACAACCTCGATGCTTTTGTCAGGAAGACTCGAAAGGACAGTGTTCGTAGATGGTGCTTTTCGAACCGCGCTGCTCACGACACGCGAGAACAGAAGTTGTCCGCCTCGGATGTGCCAATACGATCCGAGTGTATCCCCCCCATCTTGATTGGTCCCCGCGTTCCACTTAATAGAACGTTCGGCCGGGACGGAATCCACGGTGCCATCTCCGTCGACGGCGATCCCGGCACCAGAAGAGGAGGCGTTTGTGGCCGGTGAGACGGACGATACGCGCACGTCGTCGACGTAAAACGGGTAGAACGCGGTAGATGTGTAGTTACCTATCTTCAGCAAAGGTGTCGTTACTGAGGCTTCGACTATATTGGACAGTATGGAAGTAACAGGGACTTCACGGTCGTCGACGAGAATGTGCAATTTGGACGTAAACGTGTCCTTGCGTAATGCGAGCTTGAAAGTCTTGTTTGCGGGAAACGTTCTGTTCGGTATGAAGTAAAACTTTGTTTGTCCAACCATAAGTGCGAATTTGTCTTCTTCTAGTCTGACGTCGAATGGACCATAAGACATCAAATCGGTGGTCATGCCCGTGATCGTCGGAGTAAATTTCGCGCTCACAAGAAACCCACTCGTTCCGGATGGCCATAACGACGATTTGTCCACAGGTGGAGAGGCGGAAGCGTATACTCCTGCACCGTCCGTTATTACAAGTCGCTCGTTCTGGAACGCCGCGCCCCCGTACACGTTCATGACGACTGAATTGACCGTGTCCGTTTCCGGCGTCGGCGAATCGAATTGCCACGTCGCCACGGGTGTGTCCGCCGGAGTGGCGAGGAATACGACCTTATCCGACACGGCTACGTTAGTCGATATCTGGTTGACGGTGTTCAGATTACCGGCCACGTTGAGATTCCCGCTCACCGTCACCTCGCCCGTGGCAGACGTCAGCTCGAGACCGCCGACGGGTGTCGTAATTCTACCGCCCGTGCCCGCCGTGTTCGTGAGGACGAGATCCTTTTTCACTGCGACTTGGACGGGAGCCGTCAACGCTAGCGTGTTCGCGGACGCTTGCACGGTCGATCCCGTCACGTTCACGCCGGATACGTTCACGACGCCGGATTGGCTCAAAAGGTTAAGAGGGCCGTTGGACGTCGTAATGTTGCCCCCGGTACTTGCCGAGTTCGTCAACACGAGATCCCTTGTCACTTTGACGTTCGCATCGGAAGTCAATGTTAGATCGCGTACGCTCGTGCCCGTGGATATTGTGGATATAGCGGATCCTTCAACCTTAACGGCCGCCACGTTTACCACGCCGGAGTTGCCCGACAGGTTCAGAGGACCGTTGATCGTCGTCACGTCACCTGCGTCGTTAGTTGAGTTCGACAGCTTGAGTGTCTTTTTCACGTTGACGGACGTCGTCGCGTCTAACGAAAGCGCGCCGTTGCCCGTTGATATCGCCGACTCATCGAAGCTCGTGGATGCCACATTTATCCTACCCGTCTTGCTTCTCAAGTTCAAGGGACCAGTAGACGTCGATACATCGCCTCCGCTCGCGTCCTGGTTCGTCAGCATAAGGAGTTTGTTCACCTTTACGTTCTCCGTAGAATTCAATACGAGCGATGGTTCTAGCGTGGATATCGTCACGCTAGCATCGGCCGCGTTTGCCTTGGACACTTGTATGGCCGCCCCGGACCCTGACAGCGTCAGCGCTCCTCCGGTAGCCGTAACTTTTCCTCCGTTCGTGTTCGTCAGCTCGAGATCCTTATCCACCTTCACTTTTGACGCGGCGGAAAGAGTCAGGTCGGTGTTCGTCGCAGAGATTGCGGCCCCTTGACACTCACTGCATTGTCCAGTGTCACTCCGGATCCTGACGCGCCCGACAGTGCCAATACCCCGTTTGGTGCCGTCACCTTCCCACCGGACGTGCTCGTCAGCTCGAGTTCCTTATCCACCTTCACTTTCAACGCGGCGGAAAGAGTCAGGTCGGTGTTCGTCGCAGAGATTGCGCCCCCCTTGACACTCACTGCATTGTCCAGTGTCACTCCGGATCCTGACGCGCCCGACAGTGCCAATACCCCGTTTGGTGCCGTCACCTTCCCACCGGACGTGCTCGTCAGCTCGAGTTCCTTATCCACCTTCACTTTCAACGCGGCGGAAAGAGTCAGGTCGGTGTTCGTCGCAGAGATTGCGCCCCCCTTGACACTCACTGCATTGTCCAGTGTCACTCCGGATCCTGACGCGCCCGACAGTGCCAATACCCCGTTTGGTGCCGTAACATTCCCACCGGACGTGCTCGTCAGCTCGAGATCCTTATCCACCTTCACTTTCGACGCGGCGGAAAGAGTCAGGTCGGTGCTCGTCGCAGAGATTGCGGCCCCTCTGACACTCACTGCATTGTCCAGTGTCACTCCGGATCCTGACGCGCCCGACAGTGCCAATACCCCGTTTGGTGCCGTCACCTTCCCACCGGACGTGCTCGTCAGCTCGAGCTCCTTATCCACCTTCACTCTCGACGCGGCGGAAAGAGTCAGGTCTGCGTTCGTCGTGGATATCGCAGAGTTTTCGAATTTCACCTCTTCGACCGTCACACTCGACCCCGCTACCATCGTTGTTACGTCGCGTAACAATTCGTTGTAGTTACGGACGTAAATTAGGTCCATGGCCTCGGTTGTTCCTAGGTTACGTGCAGTTCTAGTTTGGACATGATTGTCCCCGTAACAGTACTGTGGTATATTGGGTGCCTTTGGGCGCCGCGCCGCGTACTATATTAGTGGTCCTTATCCTTTTGTAGAATGTAGTGGACCGGCGTGCATCTGTGCACCTGCCTGTGTTTCTGTGGTTCTGCAGGCGAGGGCCAGGTCGGCCCGAGCCTGTTGGACCGTTGGTGACCATTTATGCACGTTCCACTCCTTGTGTGGTTACTCGGCGTGTGTTAAGTGAATTGACACATTTAGGCTTGGGTCACGGCAGTGTAGTTGTGTTTCCTTCCTCTATTCCTGGAGTAAACGGGTTTTGGTAAATGGTTGTATGGCGTATTATAGCAACACTTACGTTAATGCATTGAGATCAGCTCCGTCACGTTCGTCTTTCGCCAGAGGGTTAAGTAGAGGAGGCCTGACCAGTTTAGGTAGTATCAGGCCCATTAGAGGCAGAGGTGGAGGTAGATATCCGCGGCGTAACAATGGTTCCGGAGGAACTTCAGTAGGTAGTGAACGAGACGACTATCCCTTGCCACATACACCTTTTCAAGACCCCTTCCGCGTCCAGGAACAAGAAGTCGACACTTCCTTGATAGGTAATGGGCGGGTCGCCTTCAAGCTAGGAGCGTCGTGCTGCCCGTTTCGGGACACGCTTTACCTAGAAGCTAGACCTGCTCACAGCGGATAAATCCTTTCGTAGTTAGCCTGTCCTTCGCCTTGTTTTCCTGCTTACGGTTGTTTCCTGCCTTAGATCGGGGAGTATTACTGTTCGGAGACGATTAGCGTCGCCGTACCTACACCTTTTTCCTTGTGCTGCTGCTTTATTAGACGGCCGCACCCGCAGAGTTACGGGGCGCTGTGTTAGGACGAGCGCTGGGATATCCGGCCGCTGACTTAGGACGAGAGCTGGAAACTCCCGCCCTCCTTCTTCTTTCGGTGATCCAGATCGTCAAGCTAAGTCGCCTACCCCTACCTCGTCTAGCTTGACATCACAAGACACGCCAGGTGAGTTATCATGAGTCAACGTCGTGTTTTTACTGCGCCTTCCCATTCATCTAGTGATAATAGTTTAGCTAAGTATTACGTGGTTATTACCCCTCAATGGTCAGCCATTTTCCTCTCTTGGTCAGATGCTAGGAAGATAGTGCAAAACCGTACATATAATGTAATTAGGTATAAGAAATTTGTTACCTTCGAGGAAGCTCAACAATTCCTTATAGACCATAGCGTATCAGATCTAGGCCTACACGTACGTTCTACTCCTCATGGTCGCCCTCCTGTAGAAGCTCTAGATTTTGCTACCCCTCCTTCGTCTCCCCCTAAGAGGGCTGCATCCTCTTCTAGCTTAGATACTCCTCTCACCTTGGAATTCGGTTCCCTATCCATTACTGTTGTTAAAAAGGATTGATTTTAATTTTGTTCCTGCTGCAGACCTTCAAGGTTTTTCCTTTTTCTTTTGTTGCTTTCTTCTTTTGATTCCTATTCCTTTACGTAATTAAAGATGGATCCAGTGGGTGGAGATATGTCGCCTATACCTACCAATAATAATAATAATAATACTACTAATAACATTAACAATAACAATACTCGTGGTAACCGACGGGACTCCTTGGAAACGGTACACCATCTCACTCCTCAAGGTATTCTGCGTACCTCACCGCCTTCTCCTGCTGCTGGTGGTCGCCGTCGTCCCTCAATTACCCCACCTACCTATGAACAACGTATTTCCCAAGTCAGATTTAGTGAGGAACCTTCTTTCGTTGCGAACCAGGCCCCTGCCCCTTCTGCAACCTTGGCTCACCCCTCCAGCAGGTCCTCACACACTAACAATGCTCCTAGGCCTCCTTCCCACCCTGTGCCTTCAATGCCTGCTATTAACACGGGTCGTACCTCGGCCCCTGTCGGCCCTTCTGGGCGCCCTAGTGCAGTCCCCTTTTTCCCACCTGCTTCCTGGTCCTACCCTGAGACGGCCTATGAGGCTGCCCAGGTTCCTACCCGTGTGGCTGATTTAGAAGTTAATAATGATTTCAGTACCATGCCCCTAGATGATAGGAATTATGATCATTTTGCCTATTCCTCTCTTCGTGAGCAATATACTGTCCCCTTCTCCTATGGGCACCATCCGGAAACGGTGGCTCCCTCCAGACCCCTACCCAAGACTTTTCCTATCCCTTCCTTCTATCCCGCTTATGTAGCAGTGGAAGATAGTGGCCCTATGGGAAAAACTGATTCTTCTAATCCCCCTAAGCCTCCTGCTCTTCCCCTCTTTGCCAACCTTCCTAAGCTGGATGTCAAGTCTACCCCTCAACAGTTTTTCACCTTCATTATGTTGCTCACCCAGAACACAGAGTCCTGGCAGAACCACAATAGGTGGCGCCTCTCTGATGCTGTACTAGTTCCTCATTATCTTACTACCTGCATTACTCCTGAACTTGCTAACCTCATCCAGTGTGAGTCTCTTGCCTCTCATGCCTACCCAAACTCTGTAGCAGAATTGTTCAAGCGTTTAGAGAACCATTTAGTCCCTCCCGATGCAGATTGGCAGGATAGATTATCCTTTGGCACCTTGCAGCAGGGTACCAAGTCCTTCAAAGAATATATGAAAGAGTTTGATGCTCAGATGGTACGAATTAGGGATTTGTCGGGTGCAGAAGTACGTGCTCGCTTCCTTCAGGGCCTCAGTAGACCCTTATTGCGTGAAGTCAAGCGCCAGTTCTCTGCCTACCGTTTTACTGACCTGCCCCTCAAGCATGTGCGTCAGCATCTTTTACGTGTAGCAGATTTCTTCTCCACGCCTTCTCTTCCTACCCGTTCCCGTATTAATAATATTATCCTTACCCCTGAGGAGGAGAACTCCTATGTAGAAGAATTAGATATCTGTGTGACTGACCTTTCAGCTCTGGATGTCTCTCATATTACCTGCTATCATTGTAAGGAAGTAGGTCATCTTAAACGTGAATGCCCCAAGTTCCTTTCGGGTGCTCCCCCTCATCCCGACGCTCGCCCTCCTCGTACCCCTCAGCGTGCTCCTATTCGTCCCACTTCAGGACGCATTCCTTCAGCTACCCCTAGTAGGCTGAATGCTGTGCAGACAGGATCCCCAGGGTTCCCCTATGATAATCAGGCTCCCGCACCCTCTTCAATCCCTCGTGACCCTCCAGCAGTGGCTTTTCCGCCAGGGTCTTCTTCGGGGTTCGTTCCTATGGATTTGGGGGGGGAGGGGAACAGTAGGCCTGTCAGCCGGGGGTAACCTGGACAGGTCCTTAGATAGTACCCCAGATATTAATTTTTGCTTGCCTGTTTTTATAACCTCTGTAGGAGCTGAATCATCCCTACCACTACGTGTGCGTCCTCTTATGTTCTTGAATGGTGGTTTAACCGTCCCTCACACTGTTGTAGACCCCTTCTTGCATGCTGATGAACTCTTGAATGTCTCTGTGTTGGTAGATAGCGGTGCGGCTAGCTCCTTTGTGAGCGAGGCCCTAGTTAGACGTTTAGGACTAGTCCCTACCCCTCACACCAAACCCGTTACTGTTCATTATGCTGATGGTCGCACCAGTCATTCCCCGGGTACGGTGTCCCTTCCCATGGTTATACAAGGACGTACTGTCAACCTGACGGCCACTATAGGCCCTATCACTACCGCTGATGTATTACTAGGATTAGATTGGCACCAGGATAATAAGATTACTATTAATTATGATACCATGGTCATTTGGTTTCCAGATAGCTCTTACTGGGTACCTGAACGTCATTATAGATTGGAAAATTTATCCTTGGTAGATATTACTCCTCCTACACCTGTTGATCCTCCTGTAAGACCTATACCTGAAGTAATAATGTCAAATGACGAATTACGTTCTGAATTAAAGCAAAATGGATACCTATTATGTATGTTCCTTCAGTTAGAAGTACAACAGATACCTAGCACTAACAATAGTGTGGATATAGATGTAAATACAGTGGATACAATAGGAGTAGGATTTACTGAAAATGAAATAGTAAGATACATGGCTGTGATAGATTCCTCAAAAGTATTTGAAGAAAAGACTCCTTCTTATCCTCCTCCTCGTTCTGTTTTACACCGTGTAGTTATCAAGGACGGTGCAGTTCCTACGCACTCTCCGATGTATAGAATGGGCCCTACCGAGTTAAAGGAACTAAAACAGATTTTAGTGTCATTATTAGAAGCAGGATTGATAGAGCCTAGTAACTCCCCCTACTCAGCTGGTGTCCTGTTAGTTCCTAAGCCAAATGGCAAGTTTCGCCTAGTTACTGATTATAGGAAGTTGAATGATATTACTGTGAAATCTAAATACCCTCTACCTCGTATTGACGATATATTTAATAAGGTTAAAGGTTCCACTTGTTTCACAGTACTGGATTGTGCGGATGGTTTTTGGCAGTTGCGGATAGCTCCTGAGGATTGCCATAAAACCGCCTTTGCTACCCCTTTTGGTCATTACCAGTTTAGAGTAGCGGCTATGGGACTCTGTAACTCGCCTGCCTCTTTTCAAATGTTAATGAATGAAGTGCTTAGACCTGTTATGGGAAATTCTCATCTTCCTCAGGTGTCCTCTGATCTAAAGGATCCCTCCTTCTCCTCTGTTTCTTTATCTGAGCATGACCGTTCTTGTGCTCAAGCTTACTTAGATGATATTCTTATTTACTCTCCTGATTTTGAAACGCACCTACGTGATTTAAAGAAAGTATTAGAAATAATGGCTGAAAATTCTTTGTGGGCGCGCCGTGCTAAAGTGCGTTCGGGTAGGAGTGTCCCATTTTTAGGGCACGTTCTGTCAGATGCCGGGGTCGCTACCGACCCGGATAAAACTAAGTCAATTCAGGAATGGCCTACTCCTACCGACGTTAAAGGTGTACGTAGTTTCCTAGGAATTGCTTCTTACTATAGGCGTTTTATCCCGCGTTTCGCCACTATAGCAGCCCCTATTAATCATTTATTAAAGAAGGATATCCCCTTTGTTTGGAGTAGTGAGTGTCAGTCTGCTTTTCAGTGCCTAAAATCCCTACTCCTTTCCCCTCCTGTACTCATCCTACCGGATACTACTAAACCCTTTGTTGTGGCTACAGATGCTAGTAAAGTAGCTATAGGTGGTGTCCTTCTCCAGGATCAGGGTCAGGGCTTACAGCCAATTGAATATATCTCTAGGACAATGCTCCCTGCGGAGCGTAACTATCCCGTCCACCAGCAGGAACTCTTAGCGGTGGTGTATTGTTGCCACGCGTGGCAGCACTTCCTTAAAGGTGCTCAATTTGATGTCTGCCTGAATGAACCCTGTGAGCTAGATCCTTATAGGTTAGTTATCCAAACGGATCATCGTCCCCTTACCCATCTTCTCTCCCAACCCAACCTTACCCCTCGGCAAGCGCGCTGGATGGAATTTTTAGCACAGTTTTCCCCTTTTAAACTTCAGTATGTCAAGGGTGTAGATAACATAGTACCAGATGCACTCTCTCGTCGTGCAGACTATTCCTTCTTCGAGGACCTTGATGTTCTCAATATTACTCTAGTTCCTACTACTATGGGTGTAACCCCTTATGGTGAACTACCTGATGATGATTCCTATGCCTACCTCTTTCATACAGCTGTTCGCATGCCTGATCTCCTTTCTCACGTAGGACTCTCTCTCCCGTGTGAGGCCCTTCCTGTGGCCTCGGTGGGGGGGAGGGGAAAAATAAAATTTCTATACCGCTTAGCCATATAGCGACTAGGTCAGGAAAGTCTTATGAAAACGTAGTCCCCCTAGGACCTCCCCTTCTCTTCGGCAAGGCGGTAGGAGATCTCTTTAAACCTGTTCTGGATACTTCTGTAGCGATGCCTACCTCTGATCTTGAACGCCTTATTAGTAGATTTACGGCCACTGAGCCGGAAGCATTAGCTGCCATTGCTGCACATCCCCAACAATTAGGCAAGCACCCTTGTAAATTTGTAGGTGGGTTTTTATATGTGCAGATAGCAGATTCTCCCCCTCAATGGCGCCTGTATGTCCCTCCTATCTGTCGCTCCTCCTTGCTCTTTGAGTTGCATGACTTAGCTGCTCACCAGGGTGGTAAACGGGTACGGGACCTAGTAGCCCGCTCTTATTACTGGCCTTCCCTTTATAAGGATGTGGATGAGTATGTTAGAACTTGTCAATCTTGCCAGGAAATGAAACCCAATAATGTAGGACAGATAGCAGAACCTAGGACCTTGCCTGACCCTATCATGCCTTGGGATTCTATCATGATGGATTTTGTAGGACCTTTTAGAAAGAATGATAGGGGCAATGCCCAAATCCTTGTGTTCATAGATCGTTTTACTCGTATGTGCCATCTTGTGCCGTGTCCTTTAGAACTCACCGCACGTGATTGCGCACGCCTATACCTCAATAATGTATATAGATATCATGGATTGAGTAGGCAGTTTATTAGTGATAAGGATAAATTATTTACCTCAGATTTTTGGCAGCAGTTTTTCGCTGCCATCGGTACCAAGGTTACCTACGGTACTGCCTACCACTCCTCCTCCTCTCATTTAGTAGAGCGTCTTAATAGAGTAGTAGAAGAAGCGCTTAGGCACTATGTTAATGGCTCGGGTAGTGATTGGGAGGATTATTTATGTTTGGTAGAGTTCTCCCTCAACAATTGTCCCCAAGCTGCGCATGGATATACGCCCTTCTTCTTAGATACTGGGAGACAGCCCCTTACCCCTACCTCTCTCTTAGCTAGTCCTCTACGGGACAAGGATGATGTGTCCCGAGATACTGTAGAAGGTGTACAGTCCTTACTAGATAGAATGAAAACTGCTCATGACCACGCGATCTCAGGGTATCAAAAAGCTCAGGCTAAGTACCTTGCTAGGTTGCGTGCCTCCTTAGATAGACGAGCACCTGAGATAGAAGTAGGAGATCTAGTATTAGTAGAAGGCCCCCGTGTTGGCCGTTTTGCTCATAAGTTTGAAGCAGAACTGAAGGTCAAACTTAGGCCTGCCTTCTTAGGACCCTTCCATGTGTTGTCTAGGGTAGGAAATTTCTTGTATAAGGTCGATATCCCTACCTCTTGGCAAACGCATTCAAACACCTTCCATAGGAGCCAGCTTAAACTGTACCACCCTAGTACGTTCGCTGGCAGGGAGTTAGCGCCTGCCCCTTTAGAGCATAATCCTGACACTGGGGAAGTAGAAGACGAAGTAGAAAGCATCGTGGCCCATCGAGATATCAAAAAGGGCCGCGGTACCCAGCGTCAGTATAAAGTGAAGTGGATGTATGCTCGTAGTGAAGTAGATAAGGTTTGGTATACGGAGAGTGAGCTAGATGGGTGTAGTCGCCTGCTGCAGGAATATAAAACCCTGCACAAGCTCTAGTCGTAGGCCTTCTCCTCTCTTATGTTATGTCTGCTGTCGACGGGTGGTTGGTTGTCCCCTCCCCTCCGCAGCCGTCATGACAGAGCCTACCCCTCCGGCTGAGAGCCCGCTGCCGTCCCTGCCCCTACCGGACCCTGAGCTGTATTTCGAGGCCCTTCCGGGCCGTTGGGTGTCGCGATCATGTTACCGGGGTGGCGTTGTGCAGCCGGCCCTTCAGGCCCAACATGCGAGCTTAGTCAGGGCGGCCCTCTTCGGGGTCACGTGGTATGGTCCTTCCCCTGATGAGCCGCACCAGCTTGTCCTGCACGGTTTCGATGATGCCGGACACTGTTTGTTGGGGTGTGGTTCCAGCTGTCCCGCCTTGGGGCAGATAGATGCGGTTCTCCGGTGTTGCCGTGTGTTCTCCTACCTCTCCACTCCTGTGGGCCGTACCTGCCTACGGGAGGTGTTCCCGTGGCTTCCAGCTGAGGGTGATGCTGAGGTAGACGAGAACCCCTGCGACCTTTTACGGGCCGTAGAGTTCATGGAGATAGCTGATCAGTCGGCGGGACTAGCGGTTAGTGGTCCTACCCCTTCGGGCGCCCCAGCCGAGGTACATTATACTCCAGATTATTCTGCCTCGAGCGCTGCGTCCGCCTCCTCGGTGTCTGTCCCTCCCTCTCCGGTCCCGTCGTCCCCTCGGTCGACCCGGGATGTCGCAGTGGAGCCTACCCCTTCGGGTTTGCCTGATCCTCTTTCGGCGACGGTCTCGGCTATGCAGGCTCAGATCCAGTCTTTGACCACGGCGTTTGGGGCCTTCCTTGCGGCCCAGGCGCAGGTCCCGGCCACGCCGGCTGGATCCGCGCCCCCTACCCCTTCTGTCGCCCCGGCGACTACGGCTTCGCCTGCGCCCGCGGTCGCTGTGGTTCCGGCGGCTCCTGCGACTCCTGCTGCCTCTGCGCCTGTACCGCTCTACCTGCGCCTACGCGGGAGTCTCCTGCCCCTGTTAGCTCGCCCTCCGTCGCTGCTTCCGAGCCTCCTCCCGCTCAGGCGCAGACGTCGCGGGGTTTCTTTGGCGATACTAGCGGGCTTCCCAGACTTTGGGAGGGTGGTCCTCCGCAGAGGATTCCGGTTCCTGACTGGGGCCTGGATGGTAGTCAATCTTATGCAGGACTGCCTGTCCCTACGGGCCCCATTTTCAACATGTGGCCTGAGGGTGCACCGGCAACGGAGACCGGCGCGCCTGCGTCGTTGGTGGGTCCGTCACGGCCCTCTCTGGCTTCAGGTCCGGCGCGACCTCCTGTTTTACCAGTGCCCCCTGCGTCGGTGTCGGCTCCTGCCCCTGCGTCAGCCCCTGCTCCGGTCCCTCCTCCTTCGGCCTCGCGGTCTTTGGCCGCGGTTGTTCGGTCCACCGGTCAGGATCCTCGCGCCACCCGCGCTGCCGATTCCCTCAGGGAGTTGTCCCAGGGTGATCGGGACAGGGCTCCTTCTGTGGTGCACGCGACGCCGGAGTCGCGTGACACGCCCATTCCGGGGTATGGTATGTCCGCACTCGCCTGCCGACAGTGTGACCTGCCGCGCGCCTCTGCTGAGCTTGCCATCTCTCCCATGTCCTATGGGTTCTCCCAGGTGTGTCGGGCGCCCCGGGATCGTGGCCTACCCATTGAGACTGATCGGCCTCCGTTCGACATGGTTATTTTAGCTGATCCGGTGTTCGAGGGTGAGATCCTGGTCCGGCGCGTCCTGTATCGCTGGGCGAGGCGCCACAACGACTTGGACACCTACGGTGGGTTTCAGTGGGCTTACCCTCCCCCTCTGGGCATTATGGCTTCGGATGCCCTTACAGTAGAGTTTCCTGCGGTGCCGGGTGCGGCGTACACTACGGTCCTCCAGCCCATCCTTGAGTGGGATGCCCGCCGCCCGGCGCCTATCCCGGGCCAGGGTCTAGACTCCCGCGGTCACCCTCCTCCTCGTGCCAGCGACTACCTAGAGACATTCGGGTCGCGACAGTGTGTTCGTCGGTGGCGCTCCCGCGAGGTTCGGCACATCCGGTTGTGGCCGTCCAACGTGGAGCCCCTGGTGGACCTGTTCTTCCCGACGGGTCTGCGCCCTCGGATTCGGTATCATTGCCTCCTCCTGCGGGCCCTTTGCCTGATCGCGGTAGAGCCTTTCCTTCGCCTCTTTGCCTGTGGCTTTCTGGACTGGGCCCGTGGCCAGGTCGTCCTCACGCAGCATAGGTATTACTGGGCCTTCCTGGGCCTCTTTCCTGACGGCGTGTGGGCCGATGTTTTCCTCACTGTAGATAGGCATGACAATGTTGAGGATGTGGCTCACTACCAGGCCTACCTGGAGGTCCTGCTGGCCTCTCGTGGCACTTACCAGACGGATGGCCACTAGATAGAGGGCCTTAGGCCCGACCTGAGGGTGTTGTCCTCCGGTATGTAGACTAGAGTCGCCCTCATATTCTGGCCAGTTGGTTGGCTTGTTCTTGGTCCTTAAGCGCTGGATGTGTTTTACTCTGTGTGTCCTGCCAGTGCGTCCCCCGGCCAGGACTCCGTTCCAGGCAGTTTAGGGGAACCTACCACCAGGCTTGGTGCTGGCTAACCCTACAACCACCCGGCGTGGTGGTGGAGACCGTGGAACTATTGGTGCTTTGTATCGGGATGTCTATCGATTGTGTTGGTGTGTCTGGGTTGCGTTAGGATTATTTTCCTACCCTTTGGTTCCTCCTCTCTGCGTAGGGAGAGGGCTCCCTACCTTTTGTGGGGGGGAGGTGTTACGTGCGTAACAATTCGTTGTAGTTACGGACGTAAATTAGGTCCATGGCCTCGGTTGTTCCTAGGTTACGTGCAGTTCTAGTTTGGACATGATTGTCCCCGTAAAGTACTGTGGTAATGGGTGCCTTTGGCGCCGCGCCGCGTACTATATTAGTGGTCCTTATCCTTTTGTAGAATGTAGTGGACCGGCGTGCATCTGTGCACCTGCCTGTGTTTCTGTGGTTCTGCAGGCGAGGGCCAGGTCGGCCCGAGCCTGTTGGACGTTGGTGACCATTTATGCACGTTCCACTCCTTGTGTGGTTATCGGCGTGTGTTAAGTGAATTGACACATTTGGCTTGGGTCACGGCAGTGTAGTTGTGTTTCCTTCCTCTATTCTGGAGTAAACGGGTTTTGGTAAATGGTTGTATGGCGTATTATAGCAACACTTACGTTAATGCATTGAGATCAGCTCCGTCACGTTCGTCTTTCGCCAGAGGGTTAAGTAGAGGAGGCCTGACCAGTTTAGGTAGTATCAGGCCCATTAGAGGCAGAGGTGGAGGTAGATATCCGCGGCGTAACAATCGTGTCCCCCGTGATCAATATGTTCTCTCCCTTATTGGCGGCACCACCAAGAGATACGGCAGCGATCTTGGTGCACTTGCCGGTATCGGAGAACGCAATTGTCAACTTGGAATGGGGTCCTGGCCGCGACGAGTCCCCACGGACGGACACAAATCGATTCCGAGCCCTGCGGCAATCGCAATTTTCCCGAGCTCGACGCGTCCCGCGGAAAGGCGCAACTGGGCCTCCGTGACCATCTCCAAATCGTTGATGCCGGGTCGATGACTCCTCGCCATTCCTTCGTCCCCGTCTGAGGAGCGGTCATCTGCGCGGAACTGTGAACCATCCGCTACGAACTGTCGGTTTTCGGTCCTGAATCTCCTCGTATGGCGAACGCGTCCGTTGTGCGTTCGCATGGTCTCCATCGCAGACGTATGAGCGACGAGCGTCGAGTGATCCGCGATGATGGAATAGGTAAGTCGACGCTGCTTTCAGAAGCAAATGTTTAGAGACGGATGAGAACATCGTGTTGTCGGACTCTAATCGTGTCATAATCCTTCGCGTAATTGCGATCGTCTGCGTCGGGACGGACGAGCTCCAGACCCGTCACGAGGTCGCCCAGAATCTGCACGTTCCCGTGAATGACGACCTTCTTGGTGGCGTCGACACCGTCTTGTCCGGTTGTTACCTCCTGAGCTGTTAGGCACGAAGATGGATACGGTCGAGTCCGACGATCTTGAGATCGCGGACGGTAGCGGAAGTGTCATCTTCGCCGTGGATCTCGTCGCGTAAAGAGACCGGACGCGTGAACTTCCCAAATCTTCACAGAGAAGGTGGGCATTTATCATTCGTAACGATATTATATTTGCTTCGGTTCGGCGATGTCGGGGCCACGAGGCGCGACCGTGGTTGTAACAGGTACCCGAGCACGAACGCCAGCCCCGCCCCGACCACCATGTACATGATCACGTTGCCTCTCGACTCCTCCGCCGCGATCTGCCGCATGCGGCTCTCGAGCGCCAGCTGCTGTCTCGCGCGGTTGTCCGCCGCCGCCGCGCCGCGTGCATCTCCTTGGACCCGGGGCGGGGGTCTCGCTCGTGCGGGGGCAGCATCATGGACGGGTGTTGCGCGTGCGGTTGCTGTTGGTGCGGCGGCGGGATGGACAGCGGCCGGGATGTGGATGGGCTCGCGTCCCGTGCTGTCGGAGACCTGGAACGCAGGGGTCGCCTCCGAATGAGAATGAGACGGTTTGCGGGGCCCATGAGGACGACATCGACTCCCCCGAGGCATGACGTTAGGCTTGGTCCAAGGGCGCTCGAGCTCATCTTACCCATCTTACTCGAGGGAAATTTAACCGCTCCCCGCGAACGACTCGTTCAGATGTATTCCGCCATCGTTTCCGCCGCGTGTGGAAACGGCTTGGCGATGACTTCCTTCTTCTTGACCCGCAGAACGGCAGACGTGGTTGTTGAAAGATCCGCCATGTGACGTACTTGCTCGATGTAGTGGCTGTCCTCCTCAAGCGGGCGGCTCGTCTTGCCGACCAGTCCCGAACACGTTGAAGAACGATGATCGCCTGCACGTGTTTCTCCTCCACGTCGGGGTAAGATGACCTGCGTGAAGTACTTGTCGAACTCCTCGCGGTATCTGACACGCACGCAAGGATCGGGATCATGGCGTTCCGCGATCCGAGCCGGCGGCGGGCTTTCGGGGGAAAATGCTCCCTCCGCCACTCTCACCCGTCCACAACCTCGGTGACCGGCTTTCTTGATGGTTAACGGAAGCCCCCTACTGCGTGCGGATGTGAATGAGAGGACATGATCACCTCCACGTCCGTGACGGTCCCTGCAGTGCTTCGACTCGAGGACGGCGAGGCCGCACCACGATGTTCTTCGATGATCCGGCGACATCGACTCGCGTCCTCGCCCAGGTTGCTCACCACGCTCTGGATCATCGACGTTCGGAACTTCCAACGTGTGGACCTTGTTGTCCGATGCCGCACCTTGCTTCCATGTTTCTCGTAGGAGCGGCTGAAATTCGCAGCGTTCGTTTTGAACGCGAGAAATCATATTGCGGTAGTAACGTGTATAGAAACCATGTCCAGCGGTCCAGCCTTTAGCAACATGCTCTTCGATGTTTCCTGGGGCGAGCTCGAGCTCGCCTTCCCGACGAGAGTTCGATGTCCGGCGTGGCGCACGGCCTCTCCCTGCCCTGCAAGGGCAACGCCAGGTCTGCCTCTGGACACGTTCAATGACGCATGACGCCGCACGTCCTCTGCGATCGTGACAAGGACCGCGTTCTTCGCCGACAGCGTCGCCACCATCCCGTAGTGAAGGACATCCACATCCAAAAGCATTGGGCGGAGGCGCCGGAGGCCACCAAGGAGCCACTGGGAGTACCTCTCCATCACTCGACCATGCCGGGCATGGGCGTGCGGAACATCCGCCCCGAGGTGCTGCGACAGCGGAGTCCCTGGCGATGACGCTGGCCGGAGATGAGAGCGGCGAAGGTTCCGCGTCCCAGCCTTGGAGGACGTGATCTCCGGCGGTCAAGAGAGATCACGTCGTCCGACAAGCTGTTGAACAGAAAATTAACTTCGAGCTAAAACTACATATAGGTGCCAGGTATGAAACGTTTGTTCGACGACCGCCATGTACTTTTGGCCGTTCGTGCCGCGGAGCGTTTCGGACTCGGTGCGACGCGGCCAGCAGGTTCGGGTTGTACGTGACTGCCTGATTGGCGGCGCGTCACGTGGTCGGTTGCGTCGCCGTGGTGTTGGGCCTGATCTATCATCGTCTCATCGCACTGTTCTTCTGTTTCCGACGCCAGGTTTCGCGAAGAAGAACGGCGGAACGAACGGCAATCCGCAACTGCCAAATACAAACCGTGGGCAGGGACTTCCGGACCGTCGAGGGGACGGTCCCGGAGCAGCCGTCGCCGCGCGACCGTACCAATCCGCTCGTCGAGGCGGCCAACGAGGTCCGGATCGACGCGTTTCTCGCGTCTGCCCATACCGACTCACGCAGCGGAGGAGATAGTGATTTTGAAGTAGAAGGTAGAGGGATGCGGCTCGTGCCGCGTCGGGAGACGCCGGCCGCCCGAGTTCTCGTCCCCGACGAAACTCAAGCAGGGAGAAGGCGCACAGTCTGGCGTTCCGGAGAGGATTCGGCGATCCGCCGTGCACTCACGCGAAGACGAGACGATCCGAAACGGCCCTGCCGAGGCGCGGATATGTTCGCGATCCGATCGGAGACCGGCGTACAAGTACTACGGGTGGAAACAGGACCGGGAGAAACGGGGTCGATTACTCCCAACCCGTCATCTCAAAAGTCCCTCCTGAACCCCCTGACCTGGAAGACGGAAGAACGCTCGACGCGTGCGTGGAGGTCCCGGCTCACGATTGGCTGAGACGCGCTTCCGTCCCGGATCGCCGGAACGCGAGCCGGCGGACCCCCGCGAGCTGTGGACAGCGCTGTCGAAACATTCGCGGATCTCCAGACCAATCACATGGCCTTCAATACAACGGCCGCCGACCTCGTGATTGGGTGGAAAAAGGTCGCTTCGAAAGGGCAGAGAAGGTTCTTTACGCGTGCCGAACCGCCGCTGCGATTGCAGAGTTACTAGCGACCCCCGACACGATAGAGCCCGCTGTTACCTTTGGACTACCGACGCACGAGGCGGCGGCGACCCGGACGCGCAGGGGGCCGCGGAGGCCGTGGCGGGCCGGGGAGGGGAAAGCGACAACGGGCGATCGTGCCGTCGCGCCGACATCCGGCGCGCGTCGTCGTGCCATGCCGATCTTCCCGTGCCATCGTGCGAGACCCGACCGCGCAATACGATAGGATCAATCGTATTTCTTTATATGAAAGATTCGCGTGCGTAAAAGCTTGTTGGAAGTACAAAGTTTGTGAATGAAAACAAAATCTTTGACCGAAGCGGACGTGGAAAGAGCTCTGAAAAAGAAACAAGCATCGTACAAGCCATCGCGTACGGACCATCAGAGAAGACCTCAAGTCCGTCAAGGAGGAGAAGAAGGTATTCGGCGAGATCCAGGCGACTCTCTACGCGGAAGATTGCCGTGTTCATCGACGAGTTCCACGTGGTCATGAAACTGGCCCTCACCAAGGGGTGGACGCATGCCGGAAACACGGCCTCTGCGCAGGATCGAACAGAGGTTCTCGCAGACGACGGTGCTGGCGGCCATGAGATGGCCGTCCGAGAGAAAACCTCCGCCCCCGGCCCGCGCGTGGCCTTCTTCTTGCGCATAGCCTGCGCCGCTGCCTGGGCGCATCACCAACCAAACCACACGTGCAACACCGCGCAAGAACGCGAAGGTCGCGGACGTCTTGCGGGGACAAGCTGTGGTGGGAGGCATCATGATGTTGGTGGGGGGCTACAATCCGCCTTCTCGACCACTGTGCCGTTCCACGACATCAAGCCTGTCAAGTGAAGGCCCGTTCGTGAGGCGGAAAGGAGTCGAAGAAGGCGTCAGGAGCCTCCTCCGCCTCGTACACCCCGCCTTCCCGTTTGCGGCAAGGACTTCGTCAGGTCATCGTGGAGGGAGATAACGCCGAACGTTTTCCCGACGAGGGTGAAACCAGGGGGGTGGGGCGGAACAGGTGGGGTTCCCCTGAGGTCGAGCAGCTGTGGAAGTCGGCGACAAGACGCGGTCATGCCCCGGAACGCCGTAGCAGCGGCGCGATGAGGGAACGTTTGGTCCTTTTGCCGGGCTCTGGAGACGCGCGACGGGGCGAGGAAACGTTACCACGATCGCGGACTATCTTGCGACGGTCACGACGCTGCCCCTCGAGCCGGAGACAAACTCGAGTTCGTGATCCGTCTCGCCGCGACGATTTCGTGATGATGCATTATATCCGTCGCCAAACAACTACCCCTGCAAGCAAGAGGATCTACGTGACGAGATCTCGGAGCCGAACGTCGCTTGCGAATCTGCGAAGGATTTCCGCCCGGCGTCATGTTATAGAACGTGACCCCTGCTGCGGGGCGGGAACGACGACATCAAGGTCAATGGCATGTTGAAGGAGCGGAAGAGGCCGCCCTGGGTCGATGCTTGACGTAACCCGGAAACGGGCAACGCCGCACAGTCCACGACGACGAGGACGAGAAAGTCGGGTTCCGCACTGATGGTCGAGGAAGTTGATGCAGTGTTTCCAGAACCGCGAGTTTTGCGAGATACTCCTAAAAGCGCGTGTTTTTATGACGAAAATGATTACGCAAGCACGGATTGACGATTTCTTCCTCGACGCGACAATCGCCATGTTTCGACAGGGATCTACGTGAACCGCAAGCCTGCGGATAGCGGACGGGGCGCAGAAACCGCGCGGCTGATCCGAATCTCGCTGCCGCGATCTACAGAGCTCTCAGCGTCCACTGGACGATCCAGGGCATGTCCGTCGTCCATGACGCCGCTTCGACTGGCCACTCACATCTGGTTTCATCGTCCACCATTGCAAAGGACAGGAGCACTGGATGGACGGCAAACTGCTGCGATCATGGAAAGATCCGTACGTTGTACGATACCCCCAAGATCCGATCCCGATTTCCCGAGGACAGCGTCTTTGGCGAAAGACGTGTTTGACGCATTTCCGTACCAAGTCGGGGGCTCGAGGACGGAGGTCCTGCCCATCACACATCGCTCGTCGGCAATTTCTCCGACAAATCGCCGGCGCGCCGCCGCTCCCCGGTCACGAAAACCGTGTTCAATGGTTTCTGGAGTCGCTCCAGGACGGCTCGTGCAGGAAAAGACGATCAACATGGAACGCGCTTCCGCCACGCAAAGCCGGCCGAACGAGCAGGCAGAAGAACAAGGGAGTCTGAGGAAGAAATCGGTCCTACCCCGACGAGGAGATAGCGAGTTCCGCCCTGCTGCTACGGAAGCGGGGACCGGCGACGCGCTCCTGCTCCGCCGACGTTTCAATACGCTCAAGGAGGCAAGCGGCGTTGGTATATTCCTTCTCCGTTTTCTCCCGAATTCAACCCCCATCTGAGTTGGGCGTTCAACACCGCGAAACATTCATTCCGGCGCGAGTCGCCCGGGTCGGCCGACGCGACTCAACTCTCGTACGTCATCCATCAACGCCTCCACGCGCTCATCCGGCCGCACGCGATCAAAGAAACTAATCTGTGTTCGGGGGTAGGAGCGTGGTAGAAAGAAACGTTCGTTCCCGAGTGGCCTCGGACAAGGCCAGGAGCGACGAGACCATCCATAGCAAGTTGAGCGCGTGGAGCGCTGGCCGATGTCCTGTCTCCCGCCGTCGAGGGTGCATGGCCCCAGTTCGTGGACGGAAGTACGAAGACCCGTCAAGGAACGGCAGAAGGAGTACGCGCGTCGGTCGAGAGTTACGAAGACCCTCCGAGGAACCGCGGACGGAGTCGAAGCGTCGGTCGAATCGCCTTACGGTGTTAATCGCGACCTAACAGCGCGCAACGGAGCCGCGCCGATCACCGGTACCGTCGTGGTATTTCGCGGGACGCAAGGCGGACGACAGGGAATGGACTTCCGCGTCCCGTCCCGGAGGACGTGCGAACGGAGAAAACGCGGAGAGTGGGCACGTCCGCGAAGTGTGGCGCGGACGCGGAACATCCGCGTCGGCGCCAAATCGTCAATGCAAGCGGA
>RPFO01000693.1:17500-38195 GCA_009746045.1 Mesostigma viride | reverse complement strand
AACTCTACGGCGGAGCCAATTTTCGGAAGAACCTCACCCTTCTGCTTGCAAATGGGACAAATTCGGTCGTGGATGGATGATGGATGGATGGATGAGGATCGATGGATGGATGGGATGGATGGATGGATGGAGGATGGATGGATGGATGGATGGATGGATGGATGGATGGAATGGATGGATGGATGGATGGATGATGATGGTGGATGGATGGCATGGATGGATGGATGATGGATGGAATGATGGATGGATGGATGGATGGATGGATGGATGGATGGATGGATGGATGGATGGATGGATGGATGGATGGATGGATGGATGGATGGATGGATGGATGGATGGATGATGGATTGGATGGATGGATGATGGATGGATGGATGGATGGATGGTGGATGGATGGATGGATGATGATGGAATGGAGATGGATGGATGATGATGGATGGATGATGGATGGATGGATGGATGGAATGGATGGATGATGGATGGAGGATGGATGGATGGATGGATGGATGGATGGATGATGACGGATGGATGGATGATGATGGATGGATCGGATGGATGGATGGATGATGGATGGATGGTGGATGGATGGATGGATGGATGGATGGATGGATGGATGGATGGAGGATGGAGGATGGATGGGATGGATGATGGATGGATGGATGGATGGCATGGATGGGATGGATGGATGGTGAGATGAGATGGATGGATGGATTGGATGGATGATGGATGCGATGGATGGATGGATGGATGGATGGATGGATGATGGATGGATGGATGGATGGATGGATGGATGGATGGATGGATGGATGGATGGATGGAATGGAGGATGGAGGATGGATGGATGATGATGGATGGATGGATGGATGATGGATGGATGGATGGATGGATGGATGTTGGATGGATGGATGGATGTGATGGATGGATGGATGGATGGATGGATGGAGGATGGATGGATGGATGGATGATGGATGGATGGATGGATGGATGGATGGATGGATGGATGGATGGATGGATGGATTGGATGGATGGATGGATGGATGGATGGATGGATGGATGGATGAATGGATGGGATGGATGGATGGATGGATGGATGGATGGAGGATGGATGGATGGATGGATGGATGGATGGATGGATGATGGATGGATGGATGGATGGATGGATGGATGGATCACTAAATACGCTTCCGCGGACACCTTTTTCAGGGGGAAAGTGCCCCGGGCTTCCGGGCAAATTCAGCCAAGCGCGGAACTTAGATACTAAAATTTCGTTTTGGTTCGTACCGTACAGCCAATCATTTGCGCCGGATCAAATTGTGATCTGGGCACTGAACACGAAAATTTCAGCGAAACGTACGAAACACCAACGCAACTACAGAAAATTTTCAGTGACGAAACTGTAGTACCGTGAACCCAAGCAAAATGTAGTAGGACTTCGCTAAATTCACGTTCGGAATTTTTCCCCGCAAGATTCCCCGCAAGATTCCCCCGCACGATTCCCCCCGCTAGGTTCAGGCTCCAGTCGATGCTCGCCAAATGGCGCAAAAAAAGAAACATATGTTAAAATCGACGGTGCGAATCCTCGTTACCGCTCGGGTAACATTCTCACTCATTTTCGCGTCTCCTACGAACGTATTGTAGTGGATGGATGGATGGATGGATGGATGGATGGATGGATGGATGGATGGATGGATGGATGGATGGATGGATGGATGGATGGATGGATGGATGGATGGATGGATGGATGGATGGATGGATGGATGGATGGATGGATGGATGGATGGATGGATGGATGGATGGATGGATGGATGGATGGATGGATGGATGGATGGATGGATGGATGGATGGATGGATGGATGGATGGATGGATGGATGGATGGATGGATGGATGGATGGATGGATGGATGGATGGATGGATGGATGGATGGATGGATGGATGGATGGATGGATGGATGGATGGATGGATGGATGGATGGATGGATGGATGGATGGATGGATGGATGGATGGATGGATGGATGGATGGATGGATGGATGGATGGATGGATGGATGGATGGATGGATGGATGGATGGATGGATGGATGGATGGATGGATGGATGGATGGATGGATGGATGGATGGATGGATGGATGGATGGATGGATGGATGGATGGATGGATGGATGGATGGATGGATGGATGGATGGATGGATGGATGGATGGATGGATGGATGGATGGATGGATGGATGGATGGATGGATGGATGGATGGATGGATGGATGGATGGATGGATGGATGGATGGATGGATGGATGGATGGATGGATGGATGGATGGATGGATGGATGGATGGATGGATGGATGGATGGATGGATGGATGGATGGATGGATGGATGGATGGATGGATGGATGGATGGATGGATGGATGGATGGATGGATGGATGGATGGATGGATGGATGGATGGATGGATGGATGGATGGATGGATGGATGGATGGATGGATGGATGGATGGATGGATGGATGGATGGATGGATGGATGGATGGATGGATGGATGGATGGATGGATGGATGGATGGATGGATGGATGGATGGATGGATGGATGGATGGATGGATGGATGGATGGATGGATGGATGGATGGATGGATGGATGGATGGATGGATGGATGGATGGATGGATGGATGGATGGATGGATGGATGGATGGATGGATGGATGGATGGATGGATGGATGGATGGATGGATGGATGGATGGATGGATGGATGGATGGATGGATGGATGGATGGATGGATGGATGGATGGATGGATGGATGGATGGATGGATGGATGGATGGATGGATGGATGGATGGATGGATGGATGGATGGATGGATGGATGGATGGATGGATGGATGGATGGATGGATGGATGGATGGATGGATGGATGGATGGATGGATGGATGGATGGATGGATGGATGGATGGATGGATGGATGGATGGATGGATGGATGGATGGATGGATGGATGGATGGATGGATGGATGGATGGATGGATGGATGGATGGATGGATGGATGGATGGATGGATGGATGGATGGATGGATGGATGGATGGATGGATGGATGATGGATGGATGGATGGATGGATGGATGGATGGATGGATGGATGGATGGATGGATGGATGGATGGATGGATGGATGGATGGATGGATGGATGGATGGATGGATGGATGGATGGATGGATGGATGGATGGATGGATGGATGGATGGATGGATGGATGGATGGATGGATGGATGGATGGATGGATGGATGGATGGATGGATGGATGGATGGATGGATGGATGGATGGATGGATGGATGGATGGATGGATGGATGGATGGATGGATGGATGGATGGATGGATGGATGGATGGATGGATGGATGGATGGATGGATGGATGGATGGATGGATGGATGGATGGATGGATGGATGGATGGATGGATGGATGGATGGATGGATGGATGGATGGATGGATGGATGGATGGATGGATGGATGGATGGATGGATGGATGGATGGATGGATGGATGGATGGATGGATGGATGGATGGATGGATGGATGGATGGATGGATGGATGGATGGATGGATGGATGGATGGATGGATGGATGGATGGATGGATGGATGGATGGATGGATGGATGGATGGATGGATGGATGGATGGATGGATGGATGGATGGATGGATGGATGGATGGATGGATGGATGGATGGATGGATGGATGGATGGATGGATGGATGGATGGATGGATGGATGGATGGATGGATGGATGGATGGATGGATGGATGGATGGATGGATGGATGGATGGATGGATGGATGGATGGATGGATGGATGGATGGATGGATGGATGGATGGATGGATGGATGGATGGATGGATGGATGGATGGATGGATGGATGGATGGATGGATGGATGGATGGATGGATGGATGGATGGATGGATGGATGGATGGATGGATGGATGGATGGATGGATGGATGGATGGATGGATGGATGGATGGATGGATGGATGGATGGATGGATGGATGGATGGATGGATGGATGGATGGATGGATGGATGGATGGATGGATGGATGGATGGATGGATGGATGGATGGATGGATGGATGGATGGATGGATGGATGGATGGATGGATGGATGGATGGATGGATGGATGGATGGATGGATGGATGGATGGATGGATGGATGGATGGATGGATGGATGGATGGATGGATGGATGGATGGATGGATGGATGGATGGATGGATGGATGGATGGATGGATGGATGGATGGATGGATGGATGGATGGATGGATGGATGGATGGATGGATGGATGGATGGATGGATGGATGGATGGATGGATGGATGGATGGATGGATGGATGGATGGATGGATGGATGGATGGATGGATGGATGGATGGATGGATGGATGGATGGATGGATGGATGGATGGATGGATGGATGGATGGATGGATGGATGGATGGATGGATGGATGGATGGATGGATGGATGGATGGATGGATGGATGGATGGATGGATGGATGGATGGATGGATGGATGGATGGATGGATGGATGGATGGATGGATGGATGGATGGATGGATGGATGGATGGATGGATGGATGGATGGATGGATGGATGGATGGATGGATGGATGGATGGATGGATGGATGGATGGATGGATGGATGGATGGATGGATGGATGGATGGATGGATGGATGGATGGATGGATGGATGGATGGATGGATGGATGGATGGATGGATGGATGGATGGATGGATGGATGGATGGATGGATGGATGGATGGATGGATGGATGGATGGATGGATGGATGGATGGATGGATGGATGGATGGATGGATGGATGGATGGATGGATGGATGGATGGATGGATGGATGGATGGATGGATGGATGGATGGATGGATGGATGGATGGATGGATGGATGGATGGATGGATGGATGGATGGATGGATGGATGGATGGATGGATGGATGGATGGATGGATGGATGGATGGATGGATGGATGGATGGATGGATGGATGGATGGATGGATGGATGGATGGATGGATGGATGGATGGATGGATGGATGGATGGATGGATGGATGGATGGATGGATGGATGGATGGATGGATGGATGGATGGATGGATGGATGGATGGATGGATGGATGGATGGATGGATGGATGGATGGATGGATGGATGGATGGATGGATGGATGGATGGATGGATGGATGGATGGATGGATGGATGGATGGATGGATGGATGGATGGATGGATGGATGGATGGATGGATGGATGGATGGATGGATGGATGGATGGATGGATGGATGGATGGATGGATGGATGGATGGATGGATGGATGGATGGATGGATGGATGGATGGATGGATGGATGGATGGATGGATGGATGGATGGATGGATGGATGGATGGATGGATGGATGGATGGATGGATGGATGGATGGATGGATGGATGGATGGATGGATGGATGGATGGATGGATGGATGGATGGATGGATGGATGGATGGATGGATGGATGGATGGATGGATGGATGGATGGATGGATGGATGGATGGATGGATGGATGGATGGATGGATGGATGGATGGATGGATGGATGGATGGATGGATGGATGGATGGATGGATGGATGGATGGATGGATGGATGGATGGATGGATGGATGGATGGATGGATGGATGGATGGATGGATGGATGGATGGATGGATGGATGGATGGATGGATGGATGGATGGATGGATGGATGGATGGATGGATGGATGGATGGATGGATGGATGGATGGATGGATGGATGGATGGATGGATGGATGGATGGATGGATGGATGGATGGATGGATGGATGGATGGATGGATGGATGGATGGATGGATGGATGGATGGATGGATGGATGGATGGATGGATGGATGGATGGATGGATGGATGGATGGATGGATGGATGGATGGATGGATGGATGGATGGATGGATGGATGGATGGATGGATGGATGGATGGATGGATGGATGGATGGATGGATGGATGGATGGATGGATGGATGGATGGATGGATGGATGGATGGATGGATGGATGGATGGATGGATGGATGGATGGATGGATGGATGGATGGATGGATGGATGGATGGATGGATGGATGGATGGATGGATGGATGGATGGATGGATGGATGGATGGATGGATGGATGGATGGATGGATGGATGGATGGATGGATGGATGGATGGATGGATGGATGGATGGATGGATGGATGGATGGATGGATGGATGGATGGATGGATGGATGGATGGATGGATGGATGGATGGATGGATGGATGGATGGATGGATGGATGGATGGATGGATGGATGGATGGATGGATGGATGGATGGATGGATGGATGGATGGATGGATGGATGGATGGATGGATGGATGGATGGATGGATGGATGGATGGATGGATGGATGGATGGATGGATGGATGGATGGATGGATGGATGGATGGATGGATGGATGGATGGATGGATGGATGGATGGATGGATGGATGGATGGATGGATGGATGGATGGATGGATGGATGGATGGATGGATGGATGGATGGATGGATGGATGGATGGATGGATGGATGGATGGATGGATGGATGGATGGATGGATGGATGGATGGATGGATGGATGGATGGATGGATGGATGGATGGATGGATGGATGGATGGATGGATGGATGGATGGATGGATGGATGGATGGATGGATGGATGGATGGATGGATGGATGGATGGATGGATGGATGGATGGATGGATGGATGGATGGATGGATGGATGGATGGATGGATGGATGGATGGATGGATGGATGGATGGATGGATGGATGGATGGATGGATGGATGGATGGATGGATGGATGGATGGATGGATGGATGGATGGATGGATGGATGGATGGATGGATGGATGGATGGATGGATGGATGGATGGATGGATGGATGGATGGATGGATGGATGGATGGATGGATGGATGGATGGATGGATGGATGGATGGATGGATGGATGGATGGATGGATGGATGGATGGATGGATGGATGGATGGATGGATGGATGGATGGATGGATGGATGGATGGATGGATGGATGGATGGATGGATGGATGGATGGATGGATGGATGGATGGATGGATGGATGGATGGATGGATGGATGGATGGATGGATGGATGGATGGATGGATGGATGGATGGATGGATGGATGGATGGATGGATGGATGGATGGATGGATGGATGGATGGATGGATGGATGGATGGATGGATGGATGGATGGATGGATGGATGGATGGATGGATGGATGGATGGATGGATGGATGGATGGATGGATGGATGGATGGATGGATGGATGGATGGATGGATGGATGGATGGATGGATGGATGGATGGATGGATGGATGGATGGATGGATGGATGGATGGATGGATGGATGGATGGATGGATGGATGGATGGATGGATGGATGGATGGATGGATGGATGGATGGATGGATGGATGGATGGATGGATGGATGGATGGATGGATGGATGGATGGATGGATGGATGGATGGATGGATGGATGGATGGATGGATGGATGGATGGATGGATGGATGGATGGATGGATGGATGGATGGATGGATGGATGGATGGATGGATGGATGGATGGATGGATGGATGGATGGATGGATGGATGGATGGATGGATGGATGGATGGATGGATGGATGGATGGATGGATGGATGGATGGATGGATGGATGGATGATGGATGGATGGATGGATGGATGGATGGATGGATGGATGGATGGATGGATGGATGGATGGATGGATGGATGGATGGATGGATGGATGGATGGATGGATGGATGGATGGATGGATGGATGGATGGATGGATGGATGGATGGATGGATGGATGGATGGATGGATGGATGGATGGATGGATGGATGGATGGATGGATGGATGGATGGATGGATGGATGGATGGATGGATGGATGGATGGATGGATGGATGGATGGATGGATGGATGGATGGATGGATGGATGGATGGATGGATGGATGGATGGATGGATGGATGGATGGATGGATGGATGGATGGATGGATGGATGGATGGATGGATGGATGGATGGATGGATGGATGGATGGATGGATGGATGGATGGATGGATGGATGGATCATGGATGGATGGATGGATGGATGGATGGATGGATGGATGGATGGATGGATGGATGGATGGATGGATGGATGGATGGATGGATGGATGGATGGATGGATGGATGGATGGATGGATGGATGGATGGATGGATGGATGGATGGATGGATGGATGGATGGATGGATGGATGGATGGATGGATGGATGGATGGATGGATGGATGGATGGATGGATGGATGGATGGATGGATGGATGGATGGATGGATGGATGGATGGATGGATGGATGGATGGATGGATGGATGGATGGATGGATGGATGGATGGATGGATGGATGGATTGATGACGGATTTTCATCCCCTATTCGGCTATTCCTATGTTTTCTCACGTGTACGGCCTTATAAGCTTCGCCAATTCTGGCGAACCTAACGGTTCTTCCGGAAATTGGCTCCGCCTGATAATATTGGCCCTTGTAGCGCCGCGCCGGTCTACTTGTAGTTTCTGCGCCAGAGAATCACTTCGCTGCACCAAGGCGGAGAGTTTAGACAAAAGCCCCTTGGGGACCACGCCACACGTGGCCGTGCCGGGCCCAAGTTTTAATGGCTACAGTCTTACAACTGTACAGTCTTACAAAGCAAAAGCATCCAGGGTCTCACGATCTTAATACTGGAAATCTGAAACGTGGGACTAGGGGTGTACGTGGCCGAGTGCAAAAACGACAGGGTCACCTTAACTGTTATACTGTATGGAAATAAACTAACACCCATTTCACCGGAAAAACGACAGGGTTATTCCCGCGGGGTTATTCCGGCGGAGCCCATTTTCGGAAGAACCAAAAGCGGTGCCCGTGGATCTTCCCGTGGATCTCCTGACAGTTGCCACTTCTGCTGTTGAAGAACGTGCGGCCAACCAAGCTTTAGGAATCTTGGGTTCAGGGAATCCTGGCAAGCCGGCAAACTGCTGGAAAAAAGTGCATGGCTAATATGATGCTTAGAATGATTGGACAGCTGTCCCCGCCACACGCCCGGCGCCTGCGCGAAAGGATTCCCTGCATCACGCGGGTCTGGCCGGACCATGATGTAAGCCTTCGCGGTTGGATCCCTTTGGATGCAATCCGTCCAATAATACTTGGCTCAACTACCTATCGCCTATCGCATCCTATGATTCCTATATTGCGTCATGCCGGCCTGGCATCTCGTTTTTCGTCCTACCGAGCTGTATCCTGGTTTCGTCCTGCCGAACTGCTCATCCTTTTTGCACTTCAAATGCGAGAAGTACGGATCCGCCGTGCTTTTGATCGCCGTCAACACCTCTTCAAAATACCCGGATCGTTGTACGCGCCAATGGAAGTCGGGTATCTGATCACTACCGTGATCACTATCGAGATGAGCTCCTGGCTGCTGTCTTGTAACTCTTGTTGCCCTTTGAAGCCGCGACCTTTTCGGTCAGAAAAGGTCCGAAGGAAAAAAGGGAGGGAGCTCTCACGTGCAAAGGTTGTTGCGTAACAATTGCAGCCACCATCACCTACACACGCAAAGGCGCCACCTTCAGAGACGCCCGCCTTGCCCACTTGCCCGCTTGTTTCCGTCCATTTTACGCACCGATAGCCAGCTGCGCGCTTTGGTATCCAACATTGTGCCATCTCGCTCACTGATTGCGGGCATTGTTCCTTGCATTTCCCGCGAAAGTGCCCATCTTCAAACAGCAAGCACAATGCTGCAACAACGAGGGTCAGACTCTCATTTTTTCAAGCTCCGGCAAAGTCTGCAAAGGTCCAGAGATGAAGGAAGATGCCAGGATGCCGAGGTGACCCAGTCAATGAGCGAATGGTTGGCGGGAACAACAATACGCAACGTCACGAGCTCCCCCGCCGGACGTCAGAGGTATGTCCATGCCACACTCCGAAATTGAAGTGTCCTCATAGCCGCGGCTGCCTTTCCTCGAATTTTCTAGTGCCTTATTCGAAACTTGACAAAAGCGAAGGACCCAACCAAAAGCTCACCTGCACGCTGACTCTCGGCTGGTCTTAATGCGCGCTGCCTGCACACATTGCCGCCTCGACCGCTTGTGCCACTTTTTGACGTCACAGTCGAGGCCCATTCCCGTTTCCATGAAGGCCTCCGTGTCAACAGGCGACCTCACGGCGGACGCCTTGACGTCTTCTTCTGCATCGTCGTTCCCGAAGTCACACGGTTTCGGGCGACGCTCTTTTTCTGGTGACCATTCCGCGAAGCTGGTGGACGTCCCACATCTTATCGAGACGGTGCAGCAAATGGGCTTGCCTGAAGCAACCCTGACAAGAGTTTTGGACGCTGTTTCCGACAGCGTGGTTGAGGAAGACGAGAAGGACACCCAACTCACCACGGATGGGTGCACACACGCCTGCCACTGCTCTGGGGGCTGTCAGGAGCCGGACAGCCCGCTCTTCGCCCGCCAATCAGCCCTCATCGCAGACCCTGAGGTCGCCAGCTGGCTGAGCTCAGCCTTTGGCATCTGCTAAACGATTCTGGCACACAGCACGGCGAGGCACACGATGTCCGCCCTGGTTTACTAGTACTGGAATGCGGCATGTGAAACACCGGTTCCAGATTTTTTTTACCCTCCCTCCCTGCCTATCCCCAGCGGCGCTATGCCATTTTGCCTTGGTGGTCCCTGGCATAGGGAGGGGCCTTTTTTGTGCGACGCCGGGCATGTTTTTAACCCTTGTCCGTGCGCGAGCACGTCTTGTACATAAACGATGCGATGTCGACGAGGCAGTTGTCCCCTCGTTGACTACTTAGCGCGCAACTCTCAAAGCAGGGCTTTGACATGCGACAAGCGTAACATCCATGAGTGGGGGGTTTGCTGCTCTTCACTGGGAGCGCACCCATTTTCCTTGTACCATCTGACCCATACGGTCCAGCCATACCCAGCTCAAGCCTTCGCCATATTCCCAGGGTTTCGGTCAGGGCTGATTTTGTTCATGGCTTTTGCCATTGTCTGCATCACTGAGTTTTCCCGGTTTCAGGGGGGCTGATCAGTTGCCGGGGAACCAATTCCTCTCGCGCATTCCCGCGGGTGCAGGAAATGTGCTGTGCCTGGCAGCTTGTCTGGAAGAGTAAAGAGAGTGTGCAGGCATTTCTGGCTGTGAAACATGCGTACGCAGTTTCACTAACTCTACCCAACCATTTATGGTAGATTTTTTATCAGTGTTTTCTGGAAGTTGAAACGTATGCAGGATGAAACGTCCAGGCATGTGCGGCTGGCCCACTGGTATGATGGGCATTTCCAGCAATGTAAGGGCAACACGGAAATTCAGTTCCGTACCAAACGTGTTTCACAGGGCTGCGATATTTTTTCTACTAGCTCATGTACTTGGATCTTCTATTGGCTAATCCGCCCACTAGGGGGCCCATTAATTAATAATTAATTAATCAATGAATTGCACGCGCTCCGATTGGGCGGTCGCAGAGTATTCAGCCGTTGCTAGCCAGGGTAGAAGTCCGCAGGTGGAGGTTATTAATTAATTAACCCGTGTTTTTTTACAACGCGATACATCGCGTTGTAGGGTTAGAACGCGATGTATCGCGTTGTAATCTGACACGTGGCAAACCTATTAAACATGCGATTTTTGGTCTGAAACTTTCAAGATAGGTCAGAAACATCTCATAGAATTCAAGAAAAAATCCTGGTATTTTTGGTATTTTTTTTGTGACAGCTGCAAACAAATATGTACCACTGAAATCAGGCATTTTCGCGGGACGAAGGTGAAGACGACGGCGATGGCGGCAGGTAGATCTCGCCAGTTTTCGCGCGAATTTCAGTGGCTGTTGGGTAGCACGACCATGATGATGCGTTCAAAGGTTGATAATTAGGTTTCTACGAGTTTGTTGAGGTACTGGGGCAAAGGAAACGTAGTTTTTTCCAGTTTCTCACCCAACTTTCATGCGGAAACCCTGGAAACCGGCATACATATTATTAGGCTTTTTGCCTTTGCACCGTGTGCAGTTCTTGGACGTTTGGAATCATGGCATGGCTAACGTGATGACTGACTAGCTAGACCTTTTCAGTGGTTTTCCATTTGCGGGTATTTCCTCGTAAATGGTGGGAGAGCGATCGCAGCAATGGTGCTCACCACTAGACACTCCCGGCCAGTTAGGCTAGAAACACACGCCCTGATCAAGCATGCTGTTTCCGGCCCCACCGTCTAGGTCATCTAGTCGCTCCACACGTAAGCCAGCCATAATTTCAATGCACAAGGATACACATTTCCATCACCATTCATCTTCATCATCCTGAACGACTCGAAAACGCGGAAAAGATAACGGCAGGCTCGAGCTACCATGGTCCGGATTCTCCCGATTTCTGGCCTGCGCTGGTTGTCTCTTTGATTATTACGTCAAGACTCGGGTCTGCTGCGGCACCATGCTTGGTATTTCCATGGTGTTTCGACTTCTTAACACATGTTTATTCATTCCGAACGCCCGGACTCTCGGCTAAACCGAGATTTGTGCAGACTTTTATTGGGTAGCTCCGGGCATGATGGTGCCTGCAAATAGCGTAAGGCGTGACCGTGGCTATTGCTACGGTATGCTGTATTTTCCTGGAAATGGCCTCTGCCACCGGCTCAATAGTGCTTGCAGGCGTAAGTATATCGTGTTTCTACCTAGTTTCTGCCAGTTTTCCACTTATTTCTACCGACCTCTGCCCAGCCTCTCTAAGACCGCCATCCTACTCGACGTTGCTTGCATGTCAGCCATAGCAGGTTGCAGTTGTGCAGTATTTAGGTGCTGTATACGTCGGCAAGCCGTGCATATATCGTGAGGATTGGATGTTGCTGGTTTATACTGCGTTGATTGTGCAAGAAGATCAGCTGGGTGCCCATAATCATGGTGTATAATCATGTGTTGTTAGCATCTTGCCACCATTTGCTAGCATGCATTCCAGCGTCATCTTTGCCTGCATGTAAGCTCATGGATCACTCAACCTATCCAAGCCTTGCATTACATGTGCCTCTTTCTTTCAGTATTGCACGCGTTATGGAATGAAAACCCAGCACCTCCATTCCCACGAGGCATGTGCTCAACACGTTGTGAGAGTGGATGATGCTTTGGCTATGGCTGCCTGATTCAGTCATATTAGGTCATCCAGTCATGATGTTTGATGCATGTTTGATGCTGTATAACATTACGCAACGACCCGAGCCCCATAAACGGGGCCATAGTGAGCTTGGAGGGTCAAAACGTTGAACATAGGCGTTGTATAAGTTATACAGCATCAAACATGCATCAAACATCATGACTGGATGACCTAATATGACTGAATCAGGCAGCCATAGCCAAAGCATCATCCACTCTCACAACGTGTTGAGCACATGCCTCGTGGGAATGGAGGTGCTGGGTTTTCATTCCATAACGCGTGCAATACTGAAAGAAAGAGGCACATGTAATGCAAGGCTTGGATAGGTTGAGTGATCCATGAGCTTACATGTAGGCAAAGATGACGCTGGAATGCATGCTAGCAAATTAATTAATTAATTAATTAAAATCATAGCTCCGTGGGGAGCATATGTAACACATAGCCCTGAGAAAGGGGCATCTATGGGTTTGTAATACAATCAGGGCGACAACCTGCAGGTGTAGGATGTACGACTATCACCTGCTCTGGGTGTGCACACTAGGTGCACCTGCACCTCCATGATGGTTCATGCCTCCTAAACAAGCACAGGCACCCAGGGGGGGCTTGAGGAGAGGGCCTAGAAGGCCTGCATGACATATGGGGTGGAAGGTATGTGGCTAGGCTATAGCTAGGGTACACATGGCCTCTCAGCAGGGAGTAACTCCCTGCATGGGCAAAGCATGACTCGAAATTGCTACGGCTATTGTAAGGGCGGGTGTGGGCCCATCACGTAGGCATACATGGCCACGTCACTAAGCTTTCTAGTCTACACTACTGCTATATATTCCCTAGGCTGGGGTGGCTGGGGTGGCTGGGGCGGCAGGGGTCGCCTGCCAGGGCTTGTGGGCGACGTAGATGTCCGCCCCCTTCCAGTAGACCGGCTTCTGCCCTGCCGTCTGCCGAAGCTGGAGGTAGGTCGGCCATAACTCCCGTCGCCGTTGTTGCTGCGTCAAGGTCAAGTCGTCATCCAGCGTGTAGGCGGTCCCCCCAAGCCGCTTGCGACACTTGAGGAACTCCATCTTATCCGCCATGGTGTCAAAGGTGAGGAGCAAGGGGGAGGGGCCGGCCTTACCCCGCGAGCGGGGAAGGCGGGTCACCCCCCGCGGCTTGCCCTTACCAGTGATAGCCATGGGGACAAGGATTTTCTCAAACGCCATGGCAAGGGTCTCGGGGGTCTCGTCCTGCAGCGGGTCGAAGTGCTTGACTATGACGTTAAGGCTGCGCTTGGCGAGCTCGGCCTCCTCGCGGAGGTCCAGCGTCTGCTGCTTAAGCTGGGCGGCGACGGCGGAGGTGGTGGAGGTGGCGTGCTGCTTAAGCATGTCCGCCCAGGTCGGGACGGGAGGAGCATCGCCGGCATGGCCATCAGGGGCTGGCCGAGCGGCGATGTCCTTCACCGCCTGGGCAGTGATGCCGGCGGTGTTCTGCAAGCATTCGATGGCTATGGCATTGTCCTGCAGGCGCTTGTCGATGGCGAGGAGCTGGGCGGTGAGGGCTTCGGTTGTGGTGGAGGTGGCGGCGAGGAGCTTGGAGGTGGCGGTGGTGGTGGAGGAGAGGAGGGGAAGCTCGGCAGCCAGCGTGCCGCCCATGGCCGCCACATCTGCGGCCAGGGGTGTCACGTGCTGTTCGAGGGCCTTGTTGATGATGGAGCGAATTTCGGAGGTGGAGGGGGGGGCCCAGATCTCGGCGACAGAGCGCCCGAGGAGGCAGCAGAGGGCGAGGACCTGAAGGCGGGGGCGGGAGTAGCGGGACGCGTGATCCGGGTGATAAAAATCACCACGGGTAGGCGAAATGATGCGACGTTGGACGTAAAAGTGCTTGCACAGGGCAAGAAGCGAGGTGCGCGTCCCGATCTTTCCAGCCCGGCTCGTCAGGGGGCGGATCCTCAGGGCGACTGCGATTAGGCTCAGGCGATGCCGAGGGCGAGGCAAGTCCGTGGGGGGGCTGGGCTACCACCAGTGCACGACTAGTGTCACCGTTGCCTTCCGGGCTTGAGGGCGAATCTGCTGCCGAAGCTGCAGACGGACTTTCATTGCCGAGCGCAGCCGCCAGGCTACGTTGCGGCAAGGGGCGTTTGCTCGTCATATATTGCGTTATAGCTTCGGAAAATTATATCAGCATGTGCGTCTAAGAAAGACGAAGCGATTGTGATATTCACAGCTGAATTCGGGGCTCAAACGTGAAAGTTATGAGCTCCGACAGCCATGGCTACCTTGTGGCTCGAAATGTTCCGTCGAATGGAAGGGTTGGATGGATGGATGGATGGATGGATGGATGGATGGATGGATGGATGGATGGATGGATGGATGGATGGATGGATGGATGGATGGATGGATGGATGGATGGATGGATGGATGGATGGATGGATGGATGGATGGATGGATGGATGGATGGATGGATGGATGGATGGATGGATGGATGGATGGATGGATGGATGGATGGATGGATGGATGGATGGATGGATGGATGGATGGATGGATGGATGGATGGATGGATGGATGGATGGATGGATGGATGGATGGATGGATGGATGGATGGATGGATGGATGGATGGATGGATGGATGGATGGATGGATGGATGGATGGATGGATGGATGGATGGATGGATGGATGGATGGATGGATGGATGGATTTGGTGAGCTATGCTCATTTTATCTATGACTAACCTGCTGAGCGGAGAATGCAACGCCGTATAGCACCAAAAGAAAAAATAATTTTAGAAAAAATATTTTTTGTGCTGGCACCCGTACCCCAGCCACCCAGGTAGGGGTTGGCTGGAGAGGTGGTTGCTATAAAGGGTGGGCTTCCATTCTAGCCGAAGCAGGTTGTTTTCTTTTGCCTGAGAACCTCACGTGACCACAACACAAAAAACAAAACGCAAGATAACACATCAAGCAGTATAACCTACCATGTCCACAGTGACAGCCCCAGACCGGAATTTCCTAGCGAAACTCAAGCAAGCAGCCAAGGAGGGATGCACCCCAAAGGAGGCCGCCACTGCGGTTCAGAAGATCCTAGGGGAGGGGAACTGGCTAGAGCGGATCCAGAAGCTCACTCCGGGGCGTGCCAAGAACGTCATGGACGTCCTGGAGGAACGGGGGTTTGTCAGCGACTGGGATGGGGAGGAGGCCCTGGCCGATGTGCTAGCAGCGCAACTGGGGGAGGCTATTGCAGAGCCGGACCCACCAGTGTCAGCAGGTGCGGTGGGAACGGGGGGTGTTCCCCCTTCGGCAGGTGGAAGCGGAGGGGCGGGGCATGGTGGAGCGGGCGCTGGGGAGGACGATGGCGCTCCTGGGGCGATCGACCAGGCTGTGGCGGACCTGGACCGAAACCTAGGTCGGCTGCTGGGGACCGAGACGGGCTATGCAACGCCAGCTGGAGGGCTTCCATCCCGGCCGGGCAACGCCCGCACTGGCGGAGATATTGGCGACCTAATATCGGCTATGTCGAAGCTGCTGGACCAGGCAAAGACTCCAGCAGCTGCAAGCCCAGCCGCAGCGACGACTGCTGGCAGGCTGGCGCGCACGAAGGGGGTGGCGCTGAGTGGGCATGCAGTGCCGGTGCTGGTGAGCAACATGCTGGAGGCGGTGCTGCCGGGAATGCTGGACTACGCGGAGAGCGTGGGGGGGAAGTCCATCCGTGCATCGTTAATGCTGACGATGCACGGCAGCTCAGCCAGCGGGGAGAGGCGGATGCTGCTCCTGCAGATGGCAGGAATTCTGGACACGATGGTGACAGAATTTGGCTACTGGGCCACGCCACGCTCCGAAGTAATTCTGGAGCTGGCAGCAGCCGAGTACCTGGCAAAGCTGATCACGGCATGCCAGCTGGTGGATGTGGGGTCGACGGGGTGGAAGGGGACGCCGTCGGCAATGCTGCCATTCCAGGAGGGTGGAGCAATGCTGGCGTCTCCGGCGGTGCGGGCGGCGATGAGCATGGGGAAGCTGCAGCACAAGCTGGAGCAGGGTCCCGGCAAGAAGGGGCAGGGCGGCCCGTCCAACAACAACAAGTGAGGGAGCGGTGCCTTCTTCCACTACCTCTTCCAGCACCCCTGCCACCTCGTGACTGGTGGCAGCAGGTACGCTCAGGCCGTAGGCGCGATAGGATGAGTCGGGCTTTTAATGCTCGCACACTAGCCTGTCAGACGGTTAGGGCGTTAAACTGGATGGGGGGGGGGGCGAGACCCGCCTGCTGTAGATTCAGCCCGTGTGCCCGGGCCTCTGCAGCAGGCGGCCCTAGATGGGATCGATGATGCTTGCAGGTCCTTTGTCCGCCGGAACGGTGGTTCCGTAGCGGCAATGGCAGGATCTGTAGTGGATGGGGGTGAATATGCTGAAGGAGCCCCTTACGAACCGTTAGTGGCCGCACGCTTGGCTTTGCCTGGTCCGGGGGAAGGTGGCCAAGTGGATGTGCTGAACTTACTACCCCCCTCTTGGGGAGCAATTTTGAATGATGAGAGTAGGATGGTACGGACGCTGAGCCCAGCAGAGCGGATCTTGCAGAAGTCGATGCGGATCTCGCGGGGGTGTAGCATGGAGGAGTTCGCGCGGGTTTGCACGGTGTGTGTGGAGAGGGGGATTTTGGGTGGATTTTTTGAGGAGGAGCCGCCTATGGTGAACGGTACTTTTGGGGTCGGAAAGCCCGACGGCCGTATACGGCTGATTGTGGACAACCGGCGTGGCAACATGCCACTACCTGATCCTATGCCCGCTTTTTTACCACACCTTGGCGTGATTTGCGATTTGCCCACGCGCGCTGGGGAGGATGTTTTTGGGGGCGTATCAGATTTGGATTCGTACTACAACAGACTCCGCCTGCCAGTTTGGATGCGGCGGTACTGTGCGTGGATGCCGGTGTGGTCGGATCTGGTGGGCCTGAGTGGGGCTCGTCGGAAGGTGTGGCCGTGGATGTTGTGCTGGCCAATGGGCAACAAGCTGGCCGTCGCGGTGGCCCAGTGTGTGCATCAGTCTGTGTTGTACCGCTGTGGCCCCAAGCCGCCGTTGGAGGCTAGTTGTGGGCTGAGCATCAACATGTCCGCGCTGATCCTGGTGGCGGAGGCCAACGAGGCGGGGGAGACCGTCCGGCTGAGGCTGGAGGAGGACCCTGCTGCGCCCTTGGCGCCCTCGCCGTGCTTCGAATCTCGGCAGGATCTGGAAGGTATGCATGCTGTGACGATCGATGACCTCCATTTCACCCACTGTGCGTCGGTGGATGGGGTGAATCAGCAGCTAGATCGTGTTCAGGCTGCCTACCATCAAGTTTCGTTTAAGTGGCCAGCCGGAGCGGCTGCTTAGGTTTTAGCGGACAAGTGTTCGAAGCGCGTCATTGGTGAATTACTGGGGAACTTGGGTTTCCCCGCGAAACTCCAACCGCACGTTCAGATTTCCAAATCTCAAGTAAAGTTCGGCGCAACTTTCTGAACGGGGGCAGTTGACGAGCAGCATTCCTCCGGACGAATGAATTGCGTTCCATACTTGCGCAAAATTTTGAAAGGTAGCTTGCGTGCAGCCCTACTAAAATTTGCGCGGACGTTCAGATTTCCAAATCTCAAGTAAATTTCGGCGGAACATTCTGAACGGGGGTAGTTGGCGGGCAGCGTTCCTCCAGACGAATGAAATGCGTTCCATACTAGCGCAAAATTTTGAAAGGTAGCTTGCGTGCAGCCCTACTAAAATTTGCGCGAAGTGTGGGACTGAAAATTCGTAACGGAAACTTTTTGGTAGTTGCCGTCACTTCCTCTTGTGCAAACGTGTGGGAGTGAAAATTCGTAACGGAAAATTTTTGGTAGTTGCCGTCACTTCATTTTGCGCGAGTGTTGGGCTGAAAATTCGTAACGGAAAATTTTTGGTAGTTGGCGTCACTTCCTTTGGTTCGACTGAAAATTCGCTGAAATTCGCTGAATTCGTACCGTAGCCTAATTTTTAGTACCTCGAAGTGACGGAGCACCTAAAAATTTGCCCACAAGTACACTTGGCAGCGCGCTCACTGGGAAAAATTGTACAGCCGCTCCGGCGGGCCACTTGAACGAATTGTAATGGCCGCTGTTGGGCTGGTGCAGAAGTCTGACAAGGTGGTACGGGCGACAGCAGAGCAGACTGGTGTGCAGACGGTGGGGGTCATTCACCAAAGGGATGGTGACGTGGTGCCTGTTCCTGAGCGTGTGGTGGCAGTTATCGCCGCTACTCATAGAATCTTAGATCGCGGGTTTACATACTACCGCGAACTTAGTTCTGTGCTTGGGAAGTGGGTGTGGATGCATCTGCTGTGCCGCCCCATGCTTTCGGTGTGGTCTGAGACGTACCGGCTGCTAGCAGCCATGAATGCCTCCCTGCCTGGGCGCCGCTGGCGCCTCCCTACGGGGGCCCGCCAGGAGCTTCAGGCGGCGATCGACCTGGCCCCCTTTTTGAGGGCGGCCAGGGCCCGGCCCCTTTCTGACCGGGTCGTCGCAAGTGATGCGAGCGGCTCCGGCTGTGGGGTGGTCTACAGGGACCTGCCTGGGGCCGATTGTGCCCGGCTGGCGACCCGGCGCGAAGCGCGGGGGTGGCGGACGACAGCTTTAACGTCTGGGGAGGACTGGGACCTGGAGCGCATGGAGGAGGGGGACTACAGCCTGCTGGATAGTGGCCACTGGCGTACGGCACTGTCCTACCGGTGGCGGGGGCAGCCTAACCACATCAACGTCAAGGAGGCGATTGCTGCGACACAGGGGGTCGAGTGGTCGTGCCGGACCAAGGCGTGTCGGGGTAAGCGAGTCGTCCGGCTCGTAGACTCCAGTGCTGTGGTGGGGGCGTTTGTCAGAGGGCGGTCGTCTTCCTACCGTCTCAACCAGCTGGTTCGACGCTACTGCGCTCTGTCACTGGCTGGCGACATGCAGAGCCACTGGGTCTGGGTGGCTACCGACCACAACCCAGCTGACAAGGCCAGTCGGCGTGGCGCTTGGGTTCCTGACTTGACCCGGTGTGGTGACGTGCATCCCAACCCTGGGCCTGAGGGGGCGCGACGCCCTCGGGACTTGGCACTTTTGGAGGGCACAGTCAACCCTGTGTCTACCTTGCCAGCGTACCGACGTGCGGCGGCTGTCTACGTGGCGTGGGCGCCACCTGGCCCTGTCGACCCAGCTGACGCCGAAGCCATTTTCTGTGAGTGGATTTCTGCTGTCTACCATGCCAGAGGCGGGCGGGGGCGTACCTTATGCCAGCATGCCAAGGCCTGTCTGCACCTGTACTACCCCGACATTGTTCGGAATTGGGTACTGGCGGACCGCCTGCTAGCAGGTTGGCAGCGGCTTGTTCCGGCTGTCAGCCCTCCGCCTATGCCCTGGCGCCTTTGCTATTTCACTGCCCTGTTGCTAGTTTCACGTCGACAGGTGCATTTGAGTGCGTTGATTATTATTGCTTTCCAGCAGTATTTACGCATTAGCGAGGCGCTAGGGCTGCGGGTTCGGG
>RPFO01000693.1:0-12500 GCA_009746045.1 Mesostigma viride | reverse complement strand
GCCATTTGCAGTGCAAAAATCCAGAGGACACGACCTCATTGCTTCATATTTGTATGCAGAAGACTAAAAAAGTAACATGCATTAATGGCCCGCATGCATAAAGGGCCTGAATTCTGATGCGGGCCCAACGGCAGCACCGCCAAAGCAGATAAGGGCCCGCAGTCTGATGCGGGCCCCACGGCACCACCGCCATAGCAGAGCTCGAAGGTCGTGGTGCGCGTGAAACGTACGTATGCCCTTTGTCGGTAGGTGCCGTTGGGGTCAAATTGGGTGCCGCCAAAATCGGGCCGACGCGTCAATAGACTGAGGCCGTCGATGAGAGCCATCATGCGGCTTGGGGAACTTCAGCTAAGTTAACTTAACGCAAACCACTGGTCGCCCGCGTCGGGAACCGGCCCAACGGCTCTCCCGCAACAGAAAATAACGCGGCATACTGCATACGTCGTCGGATTGTTACATTTCGACGGTCAAGATTTCATGATGAGGTTTGCGTTCAATTTGCCGCAGTTTGCCGCCCAGAGAAAGTAGTTGTTGGACTCGTTGCCCACGATGAAACACAATCAAGCAAGCCGTTTCCGGACCCACCGAGTAGGTCATGTAGTCGCTCTTCACGTCAGCCAGCCGTAATTTCAATGCACAAGGCTACACATTTCCATCTCCATTCATATTCATAATCCTGCACGACTCGAAAACGCGGACAAGATAACGGCAGGCTCGAGCTACCATGGTCCGGATTCTCCCGATTTCTGGCCTGCGCTGGTTGTCTCCTTGATATTGGCAACTCTCTCCGGTAAGAGATTTTCCGCAGTTTGGCTGTTTCGAAACGTTCATTACGTGAGATGCCTTCGGATCAGGAGACTCACACAGCCGCGAAATCATGCCAAAGGTCATATGTTCGATCCCTTGCTGGTAGCTTCTGAGCTTTCTTATTTTCTGTGTTCCGCGGAATCTCAGATTTGGGCCGCTAGCGTTTTCACGCTTGTTGCTTTCTGATCCGACGACAACGTTGTGCCTTGCTCGTGTGACATCTGGCGCATGGTGTGATTCATGTGTATGGTGCTGCCTTGCCACATGGGGCTGCTTTGCCATAAGAGTGAGTGTTGGGTTCTACACATTTGCTGCATGGACCGTTAGGTGCTGGTGAGCTCTTCCTTGTAGAACGCTTACATCTATGTCAAGGATCTGATTTCTTTTCCTCTTGCGTATATTGTGTCGGTTTGCTTTATTTCTTGCAGGGACCACGAGAGTAAAATGCAAGCGGTTCCACTTTCAAGTCAGCATGTGACGCCCTGTCGACCGGCCCGCTTTGTTAGCTAGCTACCATATAGTATTTGATGATAGGCATTGAATGCGGAAGATGTCATAACGCCATAACAGACTGTGTTGAACAGGCATTGAATGCCGAAGATGTCATAACGCCATAACAGACTGTGTTGAAAAGGCATATTTGAATGCCGAAGATGTACATAACGCCATAACAGTGTTGAATAGTTGAATCAATGGGTTCTTGCAGCTGTAAACATTAAAATTATTCAAACATTTAATGAAAAAATCATTATTGTTCGTGCTGTTTTGAACAGCGGTTGTTACTGGCACTGCATGCATGTGTCTGCTGCCAGCATATTGCATTATGGGTGTGTTTTTCAGCGCTGTGTTTTCTCACTTTTCTCACTTTTCTCACGTCCTGTTTTTCTCACTTTTCTCACGTCCTGATTTTCTCACTTTTCTCACGTTTCACACCTCCCGTTTTTCTCACTTATCTCACGTCCTGTTTTTTGAGATTTTTCTCACGTTTTTCCCCTTTTTTCACCTTTTTGGGGCAATCTCACCCGGGTGAGAAACGTGTTTTCTCACCCATTCTCACCCCATTCTCACCCTTTTTTCTCACCTTTCTCACCCATTCTCACCCATTTCTCACCCTTTTTCTCACCTTTCTCACCCTTTTTCTCACCATTTCTCACCCATTCTCAAAGCCGAGTTCCTAGTGTGGGTGGGTGGGTGGGTGGGTGGGTGGGTGGGTGGGTGGGTGGGTGGGTGGGTGGGTGGGTGGGTGGGTGGGTGGGTGGGTGGGTGGGTGGGTGGGTGGGTGGGTGGGTGGGTGGGTGGGTGGGTCAGGGTGGGTGGGTGGGTGGGTGGGTGGGTGGGTGGGTGGGTGGATGGATGGATGGATGGATGGATGGATGGATGGATGGATGGATGGATGGATGGATGGATGGATGGATGGATGGATGGATGGATGGATGGATGGATGGATGGATGGATGGATGGGTGCAAACAGTCCTACCGATCTAATCTATCTACATCAGCTACCTACGACATCTATCTAACAGCATTCTAACTACAACATCTATCTAGGCAGCCTCACGCTGCCCTAGGGGAGCTGGCTGGCGTGCCTCCCACGGGTTTGCACACGCGGGCGCTTCCCCACAGGGGGGGGCTCGTTGTCCTCTATATGAACTGGGCCCTCTTGGCCTTGTCCATCATCTTCGTCCAAATCACGGAGAGGCCTAGGCCCCCCATTAATTAATTAATTAAAATCATAGCTCCGTTGGGAGCATATGTAACACATAGCCCTGAGAAAGGGGCATCTATGGGTTTGTAATACAATCAGGGCTACAACCTGCAGGTGGAGGATGTACAACTATCACCTGCTCTGGGTGCACAAGGTGCACCTGCACCGCCATGATGGTTCATGCCTCCAGTTACCAAGCACAGGCACCCAGGGGGGGCTTGAGGAGAGGGCCTAGAAGGCCTGCATGACATATGGGGTGGAAGGTATATATATGTGGCCGAGGATGCGGATGGCGCTGCCTTCTATTCCCCAACCACCGGCCTGACATCGTGGTGCTGGACTTTGAGGGGGGTGGCCGGCATCTGCTTATTGACGTTTCGGTGGCGCGGCCCTTGGCTCTTAGCCACGTGGCTGGGGCCTCCCTCACGGCAGGTTACACGGCGGACCGGGCGGAGCGGGCCAAGCTCCTGGCCTACGGCGACGTCGGGCACCATCGTGTGGTGCCCTTTGTCCTGGAGGAGTTTGGGGCCATGGGGCCCCTGACCTCCGCCTTCTTCAAGGAGTGTTGCCGGCTCCGGGAGGACCGGCTGGACCTGGAGGGCCAGCGGGCCCCATGGTCGGCGCGGACCTGGACGTCATATTGGCGTCAGCGCTTGTCGGTGGCGCTGACTCGGGCCATGGCTGACATCATGCTCCGCCGTACGCGGGCTGATTTTGCGGTGCAGCAGGGCTATTAGGTTCCTCCCGTTAGGCGTTTCCATTGGTCTTATCGTAGTATAGAGCTTTGACATGGCTCTGTATATAGGTTTATAGCTGGGCGTTTGCTTTGGTTTGAGTGATTTCACTCTGCTGTAAGTAATTATATTTTTAATATATATGTGGCTAGGCTATAGCTGGTGTACACATGGCCTCTCAGCAGAGAGTAACTCCCTGCATAGGCATAACGCCCTGATCAAGCATGCTGTTTCCGGCCCCACCGTCTAGGTCATCTAGTCGCTCCACACGTAAGCCAGCCATAATTTCAATGCACAAGGATACACATTTCCATCACCATTCATCTTCATCATCCTGAACGACTCGAAAACGCGGAAAAGATAACGGCAGGCTCGAGCTACCATGGTCCGGATTCTCCCGATTTCTGGCCTGCGCTGGTTGTCTCTTTGATAGCAGGGCTAAATTCTGAATGCATCAGTCATCCATGGGAGGTCCCATTGTAGGCTGGGCGCGGCTAAGTAGTGAAAGCATCATCCATGGGGGCCATTATGGGCGCACATGCGCGTAGGCCCCCCATGTCTTCTACTAGCTGTTCTTTGAAGGTGCGGGTCTTGCGGCGTCTAACATCACGGGGCCCGGCCCACGTCAGGAGGTGCCGGCCAGGCTGAGCTGGTCGCAGACCTGAGGGGGGCCACGTGAGGTGTCTACCTGGTTGGTGCGAGCTAAGTGCCCTACTAGCTGCAGGCGCCGCTGCTTAAGGGGACATGACACCCCAAAAGGGCACTTTTCTGGAAACCATACCTAGGGCATACCACCGCTGCCGCGCCTGCTCGACGGGTCGGACGTCCCGTTCCGCGACCGCTTCAAGCTGTTGGGGAGCTGGCTTCCTGACACCGCCGACGATGTGGACACCCGCATCGGCCTTGCCTGGGCCAAGCTCCGTTCGCTCACACCCTACTGGCGCTCGAAGGGCCTGGACGGGCACCGCAAGCGCATGCTCTTCAAGGTCCTCGTCCTCACGGTGCTCACGTATGGCGCCGAGGCGTGGACCCTCCCACCCAAACTGGCAGCTCGGCTCGACGGCACCGTTTACAGGATGCTCCGGCAGGTCCTTAATGTAGGTTTTTCCGAGCGTCCGTCATCAGAGTCTCTGTATCATGGCATGCCTCGTGTTTCGGACGAGATTAGGCAGCGTAGGATAGCATTTGTAGGACACCTTGCCCGCACCAGCCAGGTCGACACCACCCTTGGTCTGGCCGGCCCCCAGCGGCTTGGACAGCCAGGGCGGCACATTCTGACCTGGCCTGGCCCCAAGGACATTCCCAAAAGGGTAGGGAAACCTGTCACCAACTACGTTCATCGATGTTGCTCAGTGGACGACCTAGTGGTCCCAGCCCAGTTTGAGCACCGCATCCACTCTCTTGCATGCTTAAGCTGGACATGCTTAAGCAACATACCACCTCCACCACCTCCGCCGTCGCAGCCCAGCTCCCGCAGCGGCAGACGCTTGACCTCCGCGAGGAGGCCGAGCTCGCCAAGCGCAGCCTCAACGCCATACTCAAGAACTTGGACATGGAAGAAGGTGAGAATTCCGAGAAGCTTGCACGTGCGTTTGAGAGCCAAATCCTTGCACGCATGGGCCTTCTTGGTGAGATCAAGCTGACCGCCCACCGCCTCCCCCGCGCGCGGGATAAGGCAGGGGCGCCTCCGCTTCTTCTCGGCATCTTTGATAGCCCAGCGGACAAGATTTCGTTTCTCAGACGCCGCAAGCGGCTCGCGAATACTCCCTTCACCGTGGACGACGACTTGACCCTGGCACAGCAACAACGGCGACGGGAGCTATGGCCGACCTACCTCCAGCTCCGGCAGACCAAGGCGGGCCAGCCGGTGTACTGGAAGGGGGCGGCCATCTACGTCGGCCACAAGCCCTGGCAAGCGACCCCTCGACCACCGCGGCCCCAGCGACTCCGGCAGCCCCAGCCTAGGGGAATACAGCAGCAGTAGTGTAGAATAGATAGACAGTGGCCTTGTACATGCCCGCCTACTACAGGCACTATACTAGCTGAGCCTAGCCTTTTTCTAGTCATGTACATGTGTGCCTATGATGAGCCACCCTCCAGATGATACCTAGCTTTATTTAATTATGCAGTGCCCATGCAGGGGGTCACTCCCTGCTGAGAAGCCATGCCCTAGCTTTTGTATAGCTGTGCTGATCTTCCCCACCTATGACAGGCTCCCCTTAGCTGGGTGTTGCCTGAAACTCTGGGTGGTGCAGGTGCCCTAGTGCACCTAGAGCAAGTGTTGTTTACATTCCCACCCTTGCAGGAAGTAGCTTAGAATGTATGATAGGCCATATGCCCCTTCTCTGGGCTATGTGCTACATATACTCCCAACGGAGTTATGTTACAATTCAATTCAATTCAATCCACTCTCTCTCCCGTCTTTGGACTGCCATGCAGGACAAGACGCGGTGGAAGAAGATTGTCAAGGCGCACACGCCCGACCCTGTGGGCAAGCCACCTCCCCCCAAGCGGAGGAGGCGTTTTGATGAGTAGTGTAGTTAGGATTTTCTAGATAGAGTTAGGATAGTTCGATCACGCGGCTTCCTCCACCCCATCCATCATGAAATATGTGCTACATGACCTCCCCACGGAGGCATGTTATAATTTAATTTAATTTTAATACCTAGGCATGTGATAAACCTCGCCTGAACCTAAGCGCAGTCGCTCTGCTGAGCCGCCCTGGGAAGAGCGCTCCTTTGACGTCAACAGCCCCGGCTTCTGGCAGCGCAGCCCCGGTTGGTTCATGGAAGACTTGTATTACGGCAATCACGCCTCGCTTCTAGCCCTGTGCGTGTACCTCACGTCCCACAACCGTGGCCGCTGGCCTGGTGACGGCAAGCTTGTCGACCCCGCCGAGGCTCTCCCAATCATTCACCGCATGCCTCGCCCCAGGCTTCAACGCTTCGCCCTCTGCTCCCTTGTTGGACGCTCCGAATCCGAGATCTGGGCTTCCCCACCGCCCCCCCCCACCTTCCCCACCGAAGCCACCATCCGCACCCTCCTCAAGGAAGCTTTCGAGCAGCACGTGACCCCTCTTGCAGCAGGTGTGGCGGCAATTGGCGGCACGCTGGCTGCTGAGCTTCCCACCATCCCCACCGCCACCGCCACCCTCCTCGCCTCCACCCCTCCCCCCTCCACCGACTCCATCACCGCCCAGCTCCGTGACATCGACCAGCGCCTCAAGGATAATGCAATCGCTATCGAGGTCTTGCAGAACACAGCAGGCCTCACCGCCCAGGCAGTGAAGGACATTGCTGCCAAGCCAGCCCCGGCGGGCCTGGCCGGCGATGCTCCTCCCATCACGACCTGGGCGGACATGCTTAAGCAACATACCACCTCCACCACCTCCGCCGTCGCAGCCCAGCTCCAGCGGCAGACGCTTGACCTCCGCGAGGAGGCCGAGCTCGACAAGCGCAGCCTCAACGCCATACTCAAGAACTTGGACATGGAAGAAGGTGAGAATTCCGAGAAGCTTGCACGTGCGTTTGAGAGCAAAATCCTTGCACGCATGGGCCTTCTTGGTGAGATCAAGCTGACCGCCCACCGCCTCCCCCGCGCGCGGGGTAAGGCAGGGGCGCCTCCGCTTCTTCTCATCTTTGATAGCCCAGCGGACAAGATTTCGTTTCTCAGACGCCGCAAGCGGCTCGCGAATACTCCCTTCACCGTGGACGACGACTTGACCCTGGCACAGCAACAACGGCGACGGGAGCTATGGCCGACCTACACCCAGCTCCGGCAGACCAAGGCGGGCCAGCCGGTGTACTGGAAGGGGGCGGCCATCTACGTCGGCCACAAGCCCTGGCAAGCGACCCCCTCGACCACCGCGGCCCCAGCAACTCCAGCCCCAGCCTAGGGGAATACAGCAGCAGTAGTGTAGAATAGTTAGACAGTGGCCTTGTACATGCCCGCCTACTACAGGCACTATACCAGCTGAGGCCTAGCCTTTTTAGTCATGTACATGTGTGCCTATGATGAGCCACACTCCAGACGATGCCTAGCCTTATTTAGTAATGTTGTGCCCATGCAGGGAGTCACTCTCTGCTGAGAAGCCATGCCATAGCTCCTGTATAGCCACGATGATCTTCCCCCACATGCCACGCTCCCCCTTAACTGGGCATAGCGCGATACATCATGAGGGTGCAGGTGCCTTGGTGCACCTAGAGCAGGGGTAGCTTACATTCCCACCCTTGCATGAAGTAGCCTAGAATGTATTAAAAGCCATATGCCCCTTCTCAGGGCTATGTGCTACATCTACTCCCAACGGAGTGATGTTGATAATTAATTAATTAATGTGATAAAAATCCAGTTATGATGGGGGACCATAAATATGATAAAAAAAAAAATTCCAACCACTTGGGGGTGTACTACCCCACTAGGAACTCGGTTCTGATAAAATTACCTAATTTCATCAGAATTTATCACAGTGTAGATATTTTTATCAGAAAATTCTGACAAAATAGATAAAATTCTGATGGTAGATGATAAAATTCTGACAAAATTTGTAGAGAAAATCTGATATTCTGATAAAAAAACACAAAGTGTAGATAATCTCTGATAAAATCTGATAAAATTCTGAAAAAATAGATAAAAAAATATCTAGTCTGATAAAATCTGATAGAACCGGATATAAAATACAGAGTCTGATAAAATCTGATAGAATTGGATGAAAAATACAGATTCTGATAAAATGAGTATGATAAAACGGCGCAGAAATCTGATAAAAGCCAGCCAGGTCCACTCAAGCACCATGCATGGGCCCATGGCGTGCAAGACGCGCGCCTGGCCATGAAGATGATACAATGCAATATAGATTGCCTGCATGCAAGGCAAAAATACATCATCCGGCAAAGCACAAAATGACACACACAAAAATTCGTAAGTGAGATGAATACCAGACGCTTGATATGCCAATGCCTTTGCATGACTTAGATTAGTTGTCTGTAAGGAAGCGGGGCGAGACCGCAGCAGTCGCGTGGCTATCTACGAGTGCCGGCTTGTGTGAGGACCGAGGAAGAGAGAGAGAGAGAGAGAGAGAGAGAGAGAGAGAGAGAGAGAGAGAGAGAGAGAGAGAGAGAGAGAGAGAGAGAGAGAGAGAGAGAGAGAGAGAGAGAGAGAGAGAGGAGAGAGGCTGAGGAAGAACTTGGCCTAATATTCTCGCCTTAAGTGTCCCTATGTGCCTCACAAGTTTAGGGAACTGCTAACCCCAAGGAATCCCTAGGTGAGAGCGCAGCGTTGCAAATTTACTTAAACAAGTGGGAATCACAAAGTTTCTCTAACTTGTGAAGAGGTCTTGCAATCTAGTTTCTTCCGATCTCTATATGGTTAATACGGCACTCTAAAAGTAATGCCACATCAGTGCCAAGAAAAAGTAATGACAATCAACAAAAAATATGCCCCGTACTTACTGGTAGGAATAAAGTCAAATGAGGCTGAACGCTCTACTTCTTTAGTTGACACCAAAAGGAGTGGAGGACTCGTTTAGGGTGAGTGTGTTGGGAGGGAATGACAAAAAGCTGTGATTATCAGGGAAAAGGATAAATTTGCAATGCTGCTACCCATGCAAGGAAGGAAGAGAAAATGTAGCAATGCCATGCATGTCAACCAAGGCTACTGGATCGCAACACATTAGCGACAGCAAAGGAGTTGTTACAAATGCCACATATTTGTAGCTGAAAGCAGGAGCAGCGGGCTCGAAAAATACCAACATTGCACGGAAGCACAAGGAAAATATTCCAATGGTGGCTGCCACGCACAGCACGTTTACAACTTCAGGGATGGACACTACAGGATGATGACCGTTGCTCACCATCAAGAATTGGCCGCGCTGGACAGCCGACCAAGAGCTCGTCGCTGCCACATGAGACGGGGCCGCTTCAAAGTCCAACGGAACAGGCATCACAAGTACACGCGCAAGACTGACATCAAAATGGCAACAAAGATGCACACATACGAATGTATGGAGGAGGGCCGTAAGCTTAAATAAGGAAAGTTTGTTAAAACAAGGAAAGTGACGCAAGAGCAGACGGTGTCATACATGATCATATTGATGCCCTTCACGAACATTGAACCATATTTGGTTCGCATGGTACACTTGGACCATCTATATATGAAACTGCTGCAGCACTTCATGAAAGCATGGCTAACTTGGCATAGAACTGAGCGGCCCATGGCAGCCTAGGCCCTAGGGGGATGCATGAAAATGCCACTTCGTGCGTACGGCATGTTAAAGTCGATGCAAAGCTGTCAGTATTTCAGACCAAGAATTACTTGCTCACCTCAAATGGTGAAGAGTTGGCAGCTTCTGGATGTCCGATTTGGGCTGTGCCTACCACTGAGCGAACAGATCGATTAAACCTTATTTCTAGACCATGCCTGTGTTTGTCCCCCGATGGCTACTTCTGGCCCTGTCTGAGCTAGCTACTAATTTCACAAAAAAATGGCGACCTAATTGCTACATAAATCTCGACGGTCATCAGTGAGTCTATGCTCCTATTCCTATCAATACGTCGTTCCTACAATATCGACATTGCTGGAAAAGTCGCATAATCCCGCCTTGGCAGCGAGCCGATCGCAGCTCCGTTCCAGCCTTCCCGGCCACCATCTGTGCGTATGGCAGAGCTGAGAGCAGTGTGCAAGGTCAAGGTCTTTCACTTTTCGTCGTTGAACTTCAACGGTAACACCCGCGCAACCACAGGGAGCATGGCTCGCAAAATTTGAGAAGTCGCAAACTCGCAATTTTCTGCTGAGCTCTGTCGGGCAACCGGCGTGTGCAGAGATGAGAGAACGGTACGGTCGTCGCCGTCGCCTATTATAATTGTCCACACATTCGCGGCCGTCTGTCAGTCATCAGTGATCAGTCAGTCAGTTTATGCCCATGCGAGGCCGTCTACTAAAGATCAGTTCCTACAGCGCTGAACAATGCAATTCTTACCACACACGTTTGCGAGAAACTTGTCTACTACAACTTGATATCGCCACATACTGCCCACTTCCTGTCGTCATTCAGGTGAATTTTTGCCGGTCATCCGATAGGAGACGACGCCTTTCTACACGAGTAGTAACCAATGGATCATAAAATTCCATGACTCTCTAGTATCGCTTGGCTGGGACCGCTTGCTGCTGGCGTGGCCTCGTACCTCCTCGCCGTACCGTTCAGACTGCGGTCGACGGCGGCCCACAGCTTGGGAGTTGGGAATGGAATCAATTGGACACCAATCTTTCGCTACAAGGTCCAGTACCCGTGCCCCAAATTCAAATTTTGCGCCGAAACCTGCCGATGGCAACGGAAGGTAAAACGTGAAGGTACGAAGGTTTTGTGCGCAGGCAAATCCATGTTGACATTCAGTAGTGCTGGGGTTAGGGCCGGGCAGTGAGGGCACTTACACGCTAGCTCGAGCAATGGGGCAACCGAGTTCTATGAGTGCCACCACTCAGTGTGCGATAGCAGACGCTGCAGGTCCGCGAGATGAGGTGATTTCTGTAGACTGTAGCAAACGCGGCGTATCAGTATGGATGTAGGTGCACTGTCGATGTATGCTGAGCTTGTACACGGAGGTAGCAATGGAGGGAGAAACGTATGCAGTCCTGAATCAAGCAGTTCCTTACGCTGGAACACATGTGCATCTGTGTTGCCATTGTGGTGTCAATTTTGCGCGTGTACTTGTGATGCCTGATACCGTTGGACTTGCACGCGGCCCCATCGCATGTGGCAGCGACAAGCTCTTGGTCGCCTGTCCAGCGCGGCGAATTCTTGATGGTGAGCAACAGTGGTCATTCTTTATGTAGTGCTCATTCCTCCAATTATCAACGTGCTGTGCGTGTCAGCCACCATTGGCCTTGTTCTTCCAGCTTCCGTGCATGATTTTTTTGTAGCCCGCTGGTGATGCTCTCAGCTACAAATAGTTGGCTTTATTCGTACCAATTCCTTCGCTGTCGGTAGAACCTTCTTTGCAATCCAGTAGCCTTGGTTAACATTCGTGGCATTGCTGGATTATATCTCGCTTCCTTGCAGGGGTAGCATCTTTGCATATTTATCCTTTTTGCTCAGATCACAGCTTTTTGTCATGCCCTCCCTCCCACACCCCACCCTGAACGACTCCTGCTAGTGTCAACTGCAGACGTAGAGCCTTCAGCCTCGTTAGATTTCATCCTACCTGTAACGGGGCATATTGTTGGTTGATTGGCCTTGCTTTTTCTTGGCACTAATCAGGCGTTTCTTTCTTATTGCCGTATTAACCATGTAGAGATTGCAATGAAGTAGATTGTGAGGCCTCTTGGCATGTTAGGGAAACTTTGCAACTCCAGGATTCCTGGGTGTGCAGTTCCCTACAACTTGTGAGGCATGTAGATACAATTTAGGTGAACATCACTGGCCAATTCTTTTCTCGAGCACCCCTGTCTCTCTCTTGGCCATGTATCTCACCTTCTTTGTCCTAAAACTAGGCCGGTACTCATAGATAGCCACGCAACTGCTGCGATCTCGCCCGCATCCTTACATACAAGTGAACTGAAGTCATGCAAAGTTGTTGGCACGTCCAGCGCGTAGCGTTCATCTCACTAACAAATTTTTGTGTGTACCGATGCGTGCTTTGCTGGATGATGTATTTTTGTCTTACATGCAGGCAATATACCTAACACAGTCGGGCCGGGCACATCCGTCAGTCCAACACGGCGATAGGCCACATGCGGATGCAGATTTTGTAGGCTCTGAGCCTTGGTCACATTGCCGTAGCACTCGACAGTATCCTGTGATTGTTTCTAGAGAGTCATCCAGTTATTTCAGCAATGGTGGCTGGGACAGCCCTAGTGATGGTTTCAGTGATGATGAGGATGATGACTTTGATGACGAGGACTGTTGAGCCCCGTTGTACTTCTCGGTCAACAGATTTTATATTGCATTTGTGAGATGATTGTGGGTGTCTATTTTGCACACCACCCACAGCCATGCTTGAGTGCACCGTTCCTTGTGTGTGTATCAATACAGTTTGTGTTCGTATTCGATCAGTTGTGCCATTTTATCAGATTTTACCTAGGCGCCATTTTATCAGATTTTTCATAGGCACCATTTTATCAGATTTTACCTAGGCGCCATTTTATCAGATTTTACCTAGGTGCCATTTTATCAGATTTTACCTAGGTGCCATTTTATCAAGTTGACCTAGACTTGATAAAATGTACATCCTAGATAAAATCTGATAAAATTATAGGAAAAT
>RPFO01000273.1:0-38203 GCA_009746045.1 Mesostigma viride | reverse complement strand
AACGGGCATTTATTCGTGCCCAGGCGCACAAGAAAGGCCACCCTTTCATGGAGTGGTCGGGCGCGCATCGCGCAGGCATAATGTTATCTTACCGCAAAATGACGGGAAAGGTAAGAAGCAGCGGGAATTTTTACGGCTTTAGAAACATCATTAAACTAGCTTCCCTTAAGACCATCAAAACTGGCAAACAATCGACAATCACACCGGCAGGCATCCATTAGATTTTATTCATTCCGACAGAAATTCAGGCCGGACTCCCCCTGCCGATGGTAAAGAAAAAAAGCCCGCGACATTATAGATCGCAACCATCCCACCATAAAGTAGAATCAGTAACTAACTTTCTCCAAGAATCGAGCATTTTTTCTGCTTTCCGCGAGCCAGATTTCGGGGAAATGGGTATATTTTATTAGCCAATTTTTTCCGGGTAAATGGGTATTTTTATTAACCAATAGGAATATCATTAGGTGAAGAGGTACCACGTATCGACCAGCTGGTTACCCTCTGAGGGTAGTGTGATAGGTGAAAGGTTTAGAAAGGAGCATTGTGTGACCAGGGGAGCCAAGTGACGCGCGTAAGGTCACCGTGAGGAATGCAGGTAAACACCCTGTTGCGTCCCAGGAGAGCATGGAAGAGCTCCAAGGGGCTGGGCTTGTCATTGTTGGGCCCGGGGTCCCACACCTTGTATTGTTCTTGCGCCAAGAGCCAAGCGCGACGCATTGCTGAGTTCCAGAGAAAGATAAACCGCCTCACCACGGCGGCTTTGGTGTATTCGTGCCGCACTTTGAAAACCGTCTCGTTCCGGATAGTCCAGATCGCGTATAGCATATTAGTTCGGAGCCATACCCAGGCTAGTTGACTGTTGGATAGCTCCTCCCCGGGGGTCCCCGCCATACCGAATATGATACAACGCACGGATAGCGTTAGTGTGGAATGTGGTAGCGCGGTCCATGCGGACCATACGTTAAACAACCATTGCCACACCCCGCTCACTTGGCAGTAGAGAAAGCGGTGCTCAATTGTTTCCGAAGGGAAGGTGCACAGGCATGTCGCATCGTGGTGAAACCGGCTGCTGAGGGTCGCGTTTACCCCAATGGCTCTGTGCAGTAAAAGATGTTGAATGTCGGTCGCTCTGCGCACGGTCCACCAAAGGGTGATCGACCGCCACGGTGATAAGTTTAATCCAACTGTACCCAGGCCATTGAAAGCCCCATCGTGGGCGGCCAGGGTGGAGCTTATGGTTCTCGTGCAATAAAATGTCATAACCCCATTCTGCCGTGTACTCGTAAAGACATTTGCTAATCCTAGACATCCCCTTGGTCAAGGTCCAGCCAAACTCCAGGGGGTCCAATGGTAAAGTATCCAATCTCGTATTGCCTACGTGTAACCAAGTGATGGCCTCCGCCGGGGTCGTGGGGTCCGGCTGGAACATGCAGGACCTTGATACTAACCACGGGACCATCCGGATACGGTGACATTGGTGGGCTGGAAGACAGACACATAATGTCGCCAACTGATTGAGGCAACCATTGTGGCCTGGAAGGGTGTCGGCCACTTGGACTTGAATTCCGGCCGGAGGCAACACTCCCCGGACCAGACCTTTGCATGTGGATGTGATCCCGTCCGGGTAAAAACTGATCCAATCACCCGGTTGGAGGGCCTTGCGTGGGGCCATCATCAGAGCATGCCATGTAGCTGGGATGGCCTGGATGAGGGTGTTCCAAGCGTGTAGCGATGGCATGTTTTGCACCCAAGCATTAACTTCAGTGTATGCCCGTAACCGATATCTGTCCCCCTGCCACGCGTAGAGATCGAGCACTCTCAGAACAGGGGGTGATGCGCACAGGAAGCCAGCATAAGGGTTGTGCCCATGTAACGTGCCCAAGGGCTTGCGCGCATTGTCCACGATCAAATCATTGAAATAAAGAATCTGTCGTGCAACCTCCTCACGAGTGGTGGGAAAAACGAGGCGCCCAGGTTTGAGCTTGTGATAACCTAACCATAGGCGCGACCAGTACCAGGGAGCCCCTTGTATGATATCAGTGTGCAGCTAAGTACTCCAGCGTCAAGGTGCCATGATGTGCCATTAGCATGGGTGTAAATAGCGGAGAGAGACTCTTTTGCCAACAAGCAGCCAGGGTGCGTGTTCACTTCCATGTACACGCTGATCACTTGTTTAGCATACATCGACCACAAGCGCCATTGTATGTTGTGTAGCCCTAGGCCACCGTGCAACCATGACATAAAGGACATATCCCGGCTGATCCAACCATGTACCGTGTGAGATATCAAACCTTTTTGTTTCCAAACAAAATTGCTGCCGATGCGTTGGATAAGCTGTATGGTATGATCGTTGGGAGGGTGTGCCAGACAGTAGTATAAAACCTTGGAGAACAAGAGTTGGTTGACGATCAGTGCTTTTCCTCGTAAGCTCATCCGCTGGACGCCACCCCACCGCCCTGCCGTGAGGAGCACTCCTGCAAGTTTGCCCACGTGGTTGGTTTCGTCATATAAAAACGCACGATGTTCAGCCAAACGTCCCTCTGGCGTGCAGCCAATGGGGCAATTGTGCAAAAGATGGTGTTCACCTGGTTTGACCCATGTCATGGCCAGGTGAGAGGGGTTTATCCGAGATGGGTTGGGTTTGCCGATGTGCAGTCCCGTGGACTTTTGCACATTACAACGTTGTTGTGAGGCCACAGAGTACGTGTTGATATTTTCCAAGACAGCATTCACTTCCTGTAGAGAGATGCAAACATTGGTGGTGTCATCCACATATGCTATCTGTACAATACCTTTGGCACTGCCTGCAAGCGGGAAGCCCTGCAGACGAGGGTCGTGCTGGTGGAGCCAAAACAATCCTGCGTGTGCCAGTAGGAACAAGATGGGGGACATACAATCTCCTTGGGGGAGGGATCTTGAGCTGTGGCCAAGTGCAGATTTATGACCGTTGATAAGGATGTACCAGGTTAGCGATTTGATCATTCCCATGATGACCGTTAGGATGCGTGGGCCAAACCCTAAGCCGATCAATATGTGTCGTAGGTATGCCCAGCACATGCGGTCAAACGCTTTTTCAAAGTCCCAGAAGAGGATAAAGCCAGCAATGTCGTCGCGCCATGCCTTCTCTACTATGTCCATTATGAGGGTGATGCTATCGTTGATATGGAGGTTAGCACGGAAGCCTACTTGCTCCGAGCCTATAAGGCAGTCGAGAACAGAGTAGAGCCTTTGCTGAATTATCTTGCTAATGATTTTGTACGCAACCGTAAGGAGGCGTATTGGCCGGTAATTTTTCCACTGTGTTTTGTCACCCTTTTTGAACAATAAAATGAGGGCTGTTTCGGCCCATTGACCCGTAATTTGTCCATGTTGCCAGATTTCTAGTATGCATTGATAGAAATCTATGTGTAAAAGGGACCAAAAAGTTTTCCAAAACTCGATGGGAAGCCCATCCACCCCTGGGGCACTACCGGTCCGGATGTTTTGCATGGCATTAGTAGCCTCCTCCATGGAGGGGGTTTGGTCTAGTTGGTGTTGTTGCGCAAGTGTGAGGCGGCGTGGGATAGCTTGTAAAATTTTTGCTATGGCCGCGTCGGCTTCGGGGTTGGGTTCATTTTGGAACAGCGAGGTGTAGAAACGATGTCCACTTTCTAGGATGGGGGTTGTGGCCGTGTGTGTGCCTTGTTCATCCTGGATTTCTGAAATGATTGAGTTGGATTTTAGTGGTGGAATAAGTGCGAAAAAATCTTTCGTCATGCGTTCGCCTACCTGATGCCACCACAGATTTTCAGAGTCTAAAGCTAGGGCGTGTCTTTCAAAACGGAGTTTGTCGAGTTCAGTTTGTGAACTTTGAAGTCGAGCTTGTTCGTAGTGGTTTAGGTGGGGTTTCAGCTGTAGCTTGTTGACTATGCGTTGGTGAATTCGGTATGCGCGGCCTTTCTCCCGACGTACGTTTAGGGAGTAGGTATGTGAATATTCTAGCATTTTGGCTAGGCCTTCCTGCATCCACGTGGGAAGGCCCACACTAAATCACTAATCGAAAATTACTTGGGAAATGTTGTCTCGGGCTGATGGACATGTGTGCCCCTCAATTGCGGAGTTAAATTGGATGTATAATTGAATGAAATACATTATTACATTCCATGCATCGATGCTCGAGTCATCGCGATATCTGAATATCTTACATAATTACAGACCCATCAATTGGAAGATCAGAAAGCTCCAGTGCATCTGCTCTACGACCGGACGTCTCAATCGTACGTAGTGCTTTCGAGTTATAATTACCCTCAATGTATGTCTGGAAAATCCACGTGCAGGCAGTGTCAAATGCATGGTATATGAACTAGTTATGTACATGTCAAGATGATGACAGTCAAGCGAGGCCATACATGTTGACGGACAAGTGAGCCTGTAGACCTACGTCGATCCCCAGTTCCTCGATGTCGTGCGCAGCCCCGATATCATCAGATTTCCAATCCCCAACGGCCGTCGGCTCCGCAAAATCCACGTTCGCGATTAAACAGTGCAACCGCGAGGGCCGTTCTAACTTGTAATCCACCTATATAATGGGCTCCGTCTCGTCACCGTGCGTTCGCATCAACAGGACAGCCACGGGTGTCGCGACGTCTCGGACGCTGTGCACTACACGCATCATCTCGGTCATCGCAGCCGTCGAGCACGTCACAAGCATCAATTATTCTCTGGACGAATTCTCGTGACCGTGTTGATATTAATGTCTGCCAACTTCACGACTGTGAACAGCAGCCTCACGCACGTCCGGTCCATCCGACTCCGTCAGGCGGTGTTGCGAATGGCGTCCTGCGTGCAAAAACCAGTACATGAAGGACAATAATGTTAGCCCGTTAGACAGATTTGTCTGTGGTTCCGCTTACAGCAGTACTAATCACCCGTTACGCGGATTTCGGGCAAGTGGGTATCCTCCTACATTACATGTATCCAATTATGGACGGGAGATTTAAAATGGGAAACAAGTATCAGCGAACCCAGAATCAAGGTATCCACGCAACGGTTTTGAATAAACGGCTATGTACATAGAGACACAATGAACTGAACAAAACTTTAGTAGCTCACTCGTCGTTCACTTGTTAGTCGTAACGGAGGCAGTCATTCAGTCAGTTTGCAAGTTCAGTTGGCAAGTACGGAAACACACGCAAGTGCGTAACGGAGGCAGTCAGTCAGTCAGTTTGCAAGTGCAGTTGGCAAGTACGGACCACCAACCGCGTGTGTACGTCCATGATATCGCAATAATATAATCAAGAATAACAGGGGACGGTTAACGTATCCTTTACGCAGCTTTTTCGTTCAGGGCATGTTGAAATAACGAAAGTGGGTCAGGTGTTCGAACCCTCCAAGTGCCGAATTTTTTACGAACCAGCGCATTCACGAACCTTGCACTGGGGACGCGGTGGACCATTACCCCGGCCTAATTCTAGCATTGTACACAAGGGGCGGTGGCTAGCAGTAAAGAAGGGCATCCTAGTCATAACGCTGGGCAAGTTTGAAAGCACCAACGGCCGTTGAGTAGGAAAAAAAAAGAGCAGGAGAAGAGCACGTCGACGTTTCAACAGCAAGACAAAAATATTAAACCCCGAGTACCAATGAAAATGCTTTCATGCATGTCCACCCCGACGAGGCACAAATTCATGCATGCCCACCCCGACGAGGCACAAATTAATGAACGACAGATTTCTCACCCCCCCCCGGCACATGGCACAAGTGCCATCGCACGCACACACATTGTAGACAGGGTTATGAGAGTTTCGAGAGTCCAACGGCCGTTGGCTCGGAGAAATTGACAGTACACCCGTAAAGACATTAAAATTATCACTTTGTTGTCTTATGTGTGCCTTGTCATTTCCCAAGGTCAAAAGCCGTCAACTTCTGCACCTCTTGTCCCTCCCACCCGTACGCACTAAGCATGCCCACCTTACACTACCACATGTGGCTCTTGAGAAAACTCCCCCCGACGATGCACATGTGCCATCTCACGCACACACCTTCAGACAAGGCTATCAGTTTTTCGGAGTCCAACGGCCGTTGGCTCCGAGAAATGCTGTTACAACTCAAAATTACAATGGTGACATCCACGAGCTAGTGGTACGCCGAACAAGTGCTTGTATGACATATGGCGACTGCCCGTGAGGAAAAGTCCACCACCACACACGGTCAGTTTTTTGAGTCCAACGGCCGTTGGCTCCGAGAAATGCTGTTACAACGCAAAATTACAATGGTGACATACATGAGCTAGTGGTACGCCGAACAAGTGCTTGTATGACATATGGCGACTGCCCGTGAGGAAAAGTCCACCACCACACACGGACAGTTTTTTGACTCCAACGCAAGAACAGACGTAATGCACACCAAGTGACCAAGTGGCAAGATAAAAACACCCTTGCCAATCTCTACCCACAAAAACTTAGCCCCGAAATCCGTAGCCCCGAAATCCGTAATTGATTTGTACATTGTAGATGACAATGCAGCGATCACATGTATTCTGAAACCAACACGTTTTTACCTAGTTATCATGGTAACCAATTTATGGTTACCTAGTTATCCATGGCTAGAAAGTTGTTGTAAATACACGATGTGGCCACACACGCCATAGATGAAAATCATAACCAGCTCACGCACATGATCATGGAAGGGGACTCCATTGATCTCAAAAAAGAAAGCTCAAGACACCCTACACCCTACACCATACATCCTACAACCTACACCCTTAACTCTCCACCCTTAAAGCTTACGTGACCTTTTTTTCGGAGAAATGTCCGAGTGGAATGCTATGTATGGGGTAACTTTCCCAAGGGTTCGAATCCCTCTTTCTCCATTAGAGTTTTGTTTAGCTTCTATTCTCGTCTACACATAATTCACACGAAGTACGCTTGCAAATACTTTATTACTATTTTGTTTGATATACTACACTAATATTATAATTGTTGTGTGTGTGTGTTGTTCACGTGTGCGTGTGTGTGTTGTGTGTGTTGTGTGTGTTGTGCGTGTGCGTGTGCGTGTGCGTGTGCGTGTGCGTGTGCGTGTGCGTGTGCGTGTGCGTGTGTGTGTGTATATAATTTTTTGTTGTGTGTGTGTGTTGTGTGTTGTACGTGCAAGGTGTATGTACATGTGTGTGCAGCCGGCCCTTGCGTGCGCGGTGTGTGTACGTTTCTGTGCAGCCGCCCCTTGCGTGCGCGGTGTATGTACGTGTGTGTGCATGCCGACCCTTGCGTGCATGGTGTGTGTACGTGTGTGTGCAGCCGCCCCTTGCGTGCGCGGTGTATGTACATGTGTTTGCACTCGCCCCTTGCGTGCGCGGTGTATGTACGTGTGTGTGCAGCCGCCCCTTGCGTCCGCGGTGGATGTACGTGTGTGCAGCCGCCCCTTGCGTGCATGGTGTATGTACGTGTGTGTGCAGCCGCCCCTTGCGTGCGCGGTGTATGTACATGTGTGTGCATCCTTGTCCTTGCGTGCATGGTGTATGTACATGTGAGTGCCGTCGCCCCAACCGTGCATTGTGTATGTACGTGTGTGTGCAGCCGCCCCTTGCGTGCATGGTGTATGTACATGTGTTTGCACTCTCCCCTTGCGTGCGCGGTGTATGTACGTGTGTGTGCAGCCGCCCCTTGCGTGCGCGGTGGATGTACGTGTGTGCGCACTCGCCCCTTGCGTGCGCGGTGTATGTACGTGTGTGCGCACTCGCCCCTTGCGTGCGCGGTGTATGTACGTGTGTGTGCAGCCGCCCCTTGCGTGCGCGGTGTATGTACATGTGTGTGCATCCTTGTCCTTGCGTGCATGGTGTATGTACATGTGAGTGCCGTCGCCCCAACCGTGCATTGTGTATGTACGTGTGTGTGCAGCCGCCCCTTGCGTGCATGGTGTGTGTACATGTGTGTGCATCCTTGTCCTTCCGTGCATGGTGTATGTACATGTGTGTGCAGCCGCCCCTTGCGTGCGCGGTGTATGTACGTGTGTGTGCAGCCGCCCCTTGCGTGCATGGTGTGTGTACATGTGTGTGCATCCTTGTCCTTGCGTGCATGGTGTGTGTACATGTGTGTGCAGCCGCCCCTTGCGTGCGCGGTGGATGTACATGTGCAGGCAGTTGCCCCTTGCGTGCGCGGTGTATGTACATGTGTTTGCACTCGCCCCTTGCGTGCGCGGTGTATGTACATGTGTGTGCAGCCGCCCCTTGCGTGCATGGTGTATGTACATGTGTGTGCAGTCGCCCCGTGCGTGCGCAGTGTATGTACGTGTGTGTGCATGCCGGCCCTTGCGTGCATGGTGTGTGTACGTGTGTGTGCAGGCGCCCCTTGCATGCGCAGTGTATGTACGTGTGAGTGCAGCCGGCCCTTCCGTGCGCGGTGGATGTACATGTGTGGGCAGTCGCCCCGTGCGTGCGCAGTGTATGTACGTGTGTGTGCATGCCGGCCCTTGCGTGCATGGTGTGTGTACGTGTGTGTGCAGGCGCCCCTTGCATGCGCAGTGTATGTACGTGTGAGTGCAGCCGGCCCTTCCGTGCGCGGTGGATGTACATGTGTGGGCAGTTGCCCCTTGTGTGCGCGGTGTATGTACATGTGTTTGCACTCGCCCCTTGCGTGCGCGGTGGATGTACATGTGTGTGCAGCTGCCCCTTGCGTGCATGGTTTATGTACATGTGTGTGCAGTCGCCCCGTGCGTGCGCAGTGGATGTACGTGTGTGTGCAGCCGCCCCTTGCGTGCGCGGTGGATGTACATGTGCGGGCAGTTGCCCCTTGCGTGCGCGGTGTATGTACATGTGAGTGCAGCCGCCCCTTGCGTGCGCGGTGTATGTACGTGTGTGTGCAGCCGCCCCGTGGTTGCGCGGTGGATGTACATGTGAGTCCAGCCGTCCCTTCCGTGCATGGTGTGTGTACGTGTGTGTGCAGTTGCCCCTTGCGTGCGCAGTGTATGTACGTGTGTGTGCATGCCGGCCCTTGCGTGCATGGTGTATGTACGTGTGTGTGCAGCCGGCCCTTGCGTGCATGGTGTGTGTAGATGTGTGTTCATCCTTGTCCTTGCGTGCATGGTGTATGTACATGTGGGTGCAGCCGCCCCTTGCGTGCGCGGTGGATGTACATGTGCGGGCAGTTGCCCCTTGCGTGCGCGGTGTATGTACGTGTGTGTGCAGCCGGCCCTTGCGTGCGCGGTGTGTGTACATGTGTGTGCAGTTGCCCCTTGCGTGCGCGGTGTAGGTACGTGTCTGTGCAGCCGCCCCAAGCGTGCATGGTGTGTGTACGTGTGTGCAGCCGCCCCTTGCGTGCGCGGTGTATGCCAGTGACAGTGTGTGCATGCCGGCCCTTGCGTGCATGGTGTGTGTAAGTGTGTGTGCAGCAGCCCCTTGCGTGCGCGGTGTAGGTACGTATGTGTGCAGCCGCCCCTTGCGTGCGCGGTGTATGTACGTGTTAATGCAGCCGGCCCTTGCGTGCGCAGTGTATGTCCAGGTGTGGGCAGTTGCCCCTTGCGTGCGCGGTGTATGTACGTGTGTGTGCAGCCGCCCCTTGCGTGCATGGTGGGTGTACATGTGAGTGCAGCCGCCCCTTGCGTGCGCGGTGTGTGTACGTGTGTGTGCAGCCCCCCCTTGCGTGCGCGGTGTAGGTACGTGTGTGTGCAGCCGCCCCAAGCGTGCATGGTGTGTGTACGTGTGTGCAGCCGCCCCTTGCGTGCGCGGTGTATGCCAGTGTGTGTGCATGCCGGCCCTTGCGTGCATGGTGTGTGTAAGTGTGTGTGCAGCCGCCCCTTGCGGGCGCGGTGTAGGTACGTATGTGTGCAGCCGCCCCTGGCGTGCATGGTGTATGTATGTGTGTGTGCAGCCGCCCCTTGCGTGCGCGGTGGATGTACGTGTGTGTGCAGCCACCCCTTGCATGCGCGGTGTATGTACGTGTGTGTGCAGCCGCCCCTTGCGTGCGCGGTGTAGGTACGTGTGTGTGCAGCCGCCCCAAGCGTGCATGGTGTGTGTAAGTGTGTGTGCAGCAGCCCCTTGCGTGCGCGGTGTAGGTACGTATGTGTGCAGCCGCCCCTGGCGTGCATGGTGTATGTATGTGTGTGTGCAGCCGCCCCTTGCGTGCGCGGTGTATGTACGTGTGTGTGCAGCCACCCCTTGCATGCGCGGTGTATGTACATGTGAGTGCCGTCGCCCCAAGCGTGCATTGTGTGTGTAAGTGTGTGTGCAGCAGCCCCTTGCGTGCGCGGTGTATGTACGTGAGTGTGCAGCCGCCCCGTGGTTGCGCGGTGGATGTACATGTGAGTGCAGCCGCCCCTTGTGTGCGCGGTGTAATATGTACGTGTGTGTGCAGCCGTCCCTTGCGTGCGCGGTGTGTGTACGTGTGTGTGCAGCCGCCCCATGCGTGCACGGTGAGTGTAAGTGTGTGTGCAGCAGCCCCTTGCGTGCGCAGTGTATGTACATGTGAGTGCAGCCGCCCCAAGCGTGCGCGGTGTGTGTACATGTGTGTGCAGTTGCCCCTTGCGTGCGCGGTGGATGTACGTGTGTGCATGCCGGCAATTGCGTGCATGGTGTGTGTACGTGTGTGTGCAGCCGCCCCTTGCGTGCGCGGTGTGTGTACGTGTGTGTGCACTTGCCCCTTGCGTGCGCGGTGGATGTACATGTGTGTGCAGCCGCCCCTTGCGTGCATGGTGTATGTACGTGTGTGTGCAGCCGCCCCTTGCGTGCGCGGTGTATGTACGTGTGTGTGCAGCCGTCCCTTGCGTGCGCGGTGTGTGTACGTGTGTGTGCAGCCGCCCCATGCGTGCATGGTGAGTGTAAGTGTGTCTGCAGCCGGCCCTTGCGTGCGCGGTGTGTGTACATGTGAGTGCAGCCGCCCCAAGCGTGCGCGGTGTGTGTACATGTGTGTGCAGTTGCCCCTTGCGTGCGCGGTGGATGTACGTGTGTGTGCATGCCGGCCCTTGCGTGCATGGTGTGTGTACGTGTGTGTGCAGCCGCCCCTTGCGTGCGCGGTGTATGTACATGTGTGTTCATCCTTGTCCTTGTGTGCATGGTGTAGGTACATGTGGGTGCAGGCGCCCCTTGCGTGCGCGGTGGATGTACATGTGCGGGCAGTTGCCCCTTGCGTGCGCGGTGTACGTACATGTGAGTGCAGCCGCCCCTTGCGTGCGCGGTGTATGTACGTGTGTGTGCAGCCGCCCCTTGCGTGCGCGGTGTATGTACGTGTGTGTGCAGCCGCCCCGTGGTTGCGCGGTGGATGTACATGTGAGTGGAGCCGGTCCTTGCGTGGGCGGTGTATGTACGTGTGTGTGCAGCCGCCCCTTGCGTGCGTGGTGTGTGTACATGTAAGTGCAGCCGCCCCTTGCGTGCGCGGTGTATGTACGTGTGTGTGCAGCCGTCCCTTGCGTGCGCGGTGTGTGTACGTGTGTGTGCAGCCGCCCCTTGCGTGCATGGTGAGTGTAAGTGTGTGTGCAGCCGCCCCTTGCGTGCATGGTGTATGTACGTGTGTGTGCAGCCGCCCCTTGCGTGCGCGGTGTATGTACGTGTGTGTGCAGCCGTCCCTTGCGTGCGCGGTGTGTGTACGTGTGTGTGCAGCCGCCCCTTGCATGGGCGGTGTATGTACAATTGAGTGCAGCCGGCCCTTGCGTGCGCGGTGTATGTACATGTGTTTGCACTCGCCCCTTGCGTGCGCGGTGGATGTACATGTGTGTGCAGCCGAACCTTGCGTGCATGGTGTGTGTACCTGTGCGTGAAGTCGCTCCTTGCGTGCATGGTGTGTGTACATGTGTGTGCAGCCGCCCCTTGCGTGCATGGTGTATGTACATGTGAGTGCCGTTGCCCCAAGCGTGCATTGTGTGTGTAAGTGTGTGTGCAGCCGGCCCTTGCGTGCATGGTGTGTGTACATGTGAGTGCAGCCGGCCCTTGCGTGCATGGTGTGTGTACGTGTGTGTGCAGTTGCCCCTTGCGTGCGCGGTGTATGTACGTGTGTGTGCAGCCGGCCCTTGCGTGCGCGGTGTGTGTACATGTGTGGGCAGTTGCCCCTTGCGTGCGCGGTGGATGTACGTGTGTGTGCATGCCGGCAATTGCGTGCAAGGTGTGTGTACGTGTGTGTGCAGCCGCCCCTTGCGTGCGCGGTGTATGTACGTGTGTGTGCAGCCGCCCCTTGCGTGCGCGGTGTATGTACGTGTGTGTGCAGCCGCCCCGTGGTTGCGCGGTGGATGTACATGTAAGTGCAGCCGTCCCTTCCGTGCATGGTGTGTACGTGTGTGTGCAGTTGCCCCTTGTTTGCGCAGTGTATGTACGTGTGTGTGCATGCCGGCCCTTGCGTGCATGGTGTATGTACGTGTGTGTTCATCCTTGTCCTTGCGTGCATGGTGTATGTACATGTGGGTGCAGGCGCCCCTTGCGTGCGCGGTGGATGTACATGTGCGGGCAGTGGGTGTGTGTGCATGCCAGCAATTGCGTGCATGGTGTGTGTACGTGTGTGTGCAGCCGCCCCTTGCGTGCGCAGTGTATGTACATGTGAGTGCAGCCGCCCCAAGCGTGCGCGGTGTGTGTACATGTGTGTGCAGTTGCCCCTTGCGTGCGCGGTGGATGTACGTGTGTGTGCATGCCGGCAATTGCGTGCATGGTGTGTGTACGTGTGTGTGCAGCCGCCCCTTGCGTGCGCGGTGTGTGTACGTGTGTGTGCACTCGCCCCTTGCGTGCGCGGTGGATGTACATGTGTGTGCAGCCGCCCCTTGCGTGCATGGTGTATGTACATGTGTGTGCAGCCGCCCCTTGCGTGCGCGGTGTATGTACATGCGTGTGCATCCTTGTCCTTGCGTGCATGGTGTATGTACATGTGAGTGCCGTCGCCCCAACCGTGCATTGTGTATGTACGTGTGTGTGCAGCCGCCCCTTGCGTGCATGGTGTGTGTACATGTGTGTGCATCCTTGTCCTTGCGTGCATGGTGTATGTACATGTGTTTGCACTCGCCCCTTGCGTGCGCGGTGTGTGTACGTGTGTGTGCAGCCGCCCCTTGCGTGCAGGGTGTGTGTACATGTGTGTGCATCCTTGTCCTTGCGTGCATGGTGTGTGTACATGTGTGTGCAGCCGCCCCTTGCGTGCGCGGTGGATGTACATGTGCGGGCAGTTGCCCCTTGCGTGCGCGGTGTATGTACATGTGTTTGCACTCGCCCCTTGCGTGCGCGGTGTATGTACATGTGTGTGCAGCCGCCCCTTGCGTGCATGGTGTATGTACATGTGCTTGCACTGGCCCCGTGCGTGCGCGGTGGATGTACATGTGTGTGCAGCCGAACCTTGCGTGCATGGTGTGTGTACCTGTGCGTGAAGTCGCTCCTTGCGTGCATGGTGTGTGTACGTGTGTGTGCAGCCGCCCCTTGCGTGCATGGTGTATGTACATGTGAGTGCCGTTGCCCCAAGCGTGCATTGTGTGTGTATGTGTGTTTGCACTCGCCCCTTGCGTGCGCGGTGGATGTACATGTGTGTGCAGCCGCCCCTTGCGTGCATGGTTTATGTACATGTGTGTGCAGTCGCCCCGTGCGTGCGCAGTGGATGTACGTGTGTGTGCAGCCGCCCCGTGCGTGCATGGTGTGTGTACGTGTGTGTGCAGCAGCCCCTTGCGTGCGCGGTGTATGTACGTTTCTGTGCATGCCGGCCCTTGCGTGCATGGTGTATGTACATGTGCTTGCACTGGCCCCTTGCGTGCGCGGTGTATGTACGTGTGTGTGCAGCCGCCCCTTGCGTGCGCGGTGTATGTACGTGTGTGCGCACTCGCCCCTTGCGTGCGCGGTGTATGTACGTGTGTGTGCAGCCGCCCCTTGCGTGCGCGGTGTATGTACATGTGTGTGCATCCTTGTCCTTGCGTGCATGGTGTATGTCAGTCGCCCCTTGCGTGCGCGGTGGATGTACATGTGTGTGCAGCCGCCCCTTGCGTGCATGGTGTGTTAATGTGTGTGTGCAGTTGCCCCTTGCGTGCGCGGTGGATGTACGTGTGTGTGCAGCCGTCCCTTGCGTGCGCGGTGTGTGTACGTGTGTGTGCAGCCGCCCCATGCGTGCATAGTGAGTGTAAGTGTGTGTGCAGCCGGCCCTTGCGTGCGCGGTGTGTGTACATGTGAGTGCAGCCGCCCCAAGCGTGCGCGGTGTGTGTACATGTGTGTGCAGTTGCCCCTTGCGTGCGCGGTGGATGTACGTGTGTGTGCATGCCGGCCCTTGCGTGCATGGTGTGTGTACGTGTGTGTGCAGCCGCCCCTTGCGTGCGCGGTGTGTGTACGTGTGTGTGCACTCGCCCCTTGCGTGCGCGGTGGATGTACATGTGCGGGCAGTTGCCCCTTGCGTGCGCGGTGTACGTACATGTGAGTGCAGCCGCCCCTTGCGTGCGCGGTGTATGTACGTGTGTGTGCAGCCGCCCCGTGGTTGCGCGGTGGATGTACATGTGAGTGGAGCCGGTCCTTGCGTGGGCGGTGTATGTACGTGTGTGTGCAGCCGCCCCTTGCGTGCGCGGTGTGTGTACATGTAAGTGCAGCCGCCCCTTGCGTGCGCAGTGTGTGTACGTGTGTGTGCAGCCGCCCCTTGCGTGCGCGGTGTGTGTACGTGTGTGTGCACTCGCCCCTTGCGTGCGCGGTGGATGTACATGTGCGGGCAGTTGCCCCTTGCGTGCGCGGTGTACGTACATGTGAGTGCAGCCGCCCCTTGCGTGCGCGGTGTATGTACGTGTGTGTGCAGCCGCCCCTTGCGTGCGCGGTGTATGTACGTGTGTGTGCAGCCGCCCCGTGGTTGCGCGGTGGATGTACATGTGAGTGGAGCCGGTCCTTGCGTGGGCGGTGTATGTACGTGTGTGTGCAGCCGCCCCTTGCGTGCGCGGTGTGTGTACATGTAAGTGCAGCCGCCCCTTGCGTGCGCGGTGTATGTACGTGTGTGTGCAGCCGTCCCTTGCGTGCGCGGTGTGTGTACGTGTGTGTGCAGCCGCCCCTTGCGTGCATGGTGAGTGTAAGTGTGTGTGCAGCAGCCCCTTGCGTGCGCAGTGTATGTACGTGTGTGTGCAGCCGCCCCTTGCGTGCGCGGTGTGTGTACTGTGTGTGCATGCCGGCCCTTGCGTGCATGGTGTGTGTACGTGTGTGTGCAGCTGCCCCTTGCATGGGCGGTGTATGTACAATTGAGTGCAGCCGGCCCTTGCGTGCGCGGTGTATGTACATGTGTTTGCACTCGCCCCTTGCGTGCGCGGTGGATGTACATGTGTTTGCAGCCGAACCTTGCGTGCATGGTGTGTGTACCTGTGCGTGAAGTCGCTCCTTGCGTGCATGGTGTGTGTACGTGTGTGTGCAGCCGCCCCTTGCGTGCATGGTGTATGTACATGTGAGTGCCGTTGCCCCAAGCGTGCATTGTGTGTGTAAGTGTGTGTGCAGCCGGCCCTTGCGTGCATGGTGTGTGTACATGTGAGTGCAGCCGGCCCTTGCGTGCATGGTGTGTGTACGTGTGTGTGCAGTTGCCCCTTGCGTGCGCGGTGTATGTACGTGTGTGTGCAGCCGGCCCTTGCGTGCGCGGTGTGTGTACATGTGTGGGCAGTTGCCCCTTGCGTGCGCGGTGGATGTACGTGTGTGTGCATGCCGGCAATTGCGTGCAAGGTGTGTGTACGTGTGTGTGCAGCCGCCCCTTGCGTGCGCGGTGTATGTACGTGTGTGTGCAGCCGCCCCTTGCGTGCGCGGTGTATGTACGTGTGTGTGCAGCCGCCCCGTGGTTGCGCGGTGGATGTACATGTAAGTGCAGCCGTCCCTTCCGTGCATGGTGTGTACGTGTGTGTGCAGTTGCCCCTTGCGTGCGCAGTGTATGTACGTGTGTGTGCATGCCGGCCCTTGCGTGCATGGTGTATGTACGTGTGTGTTCATCCTTGTCCTTGCGTGCATGGTGTATGTACATGTGGGTGCAGGCGCCCCTTGCGTGCGCGGTGGATGTACATGTGCGGGCAGTGGGTGTGTGTGCATGCCAGCAATTGCGTGCATGGTGTGTGTACGTGTGTGTGCAGCCGCCCCTTGCGTGCGCAGTGTATGTACATGTGAGTGCAGCCGCCCCAAGCGTGCGCGGTGTGTGTACATGTGTGTGCAGTTGCCCCTTGCGTGCGCGGTGGATGTACGTGTGTGTGCATGCCGGCAATTGCGTGCATGGTGTGTGTACGTGTGTGTGCAGCCGCCCCTTGCGTGCGCGGTGTGTGTACGTGTGTGTGCACTCGCCCCTTGCGTGCGCGGTGGATGTACATGTGTGTGCAGCCGCCCCTTGCGTGCATGGTGTATGTACGTGTGTGTGCAGCCGCCCCTTGCGTGCGCGGTGTATGTACGTGTGTGTGCAGCCGTCCCTTGCGTGCGCGGTGTGTGTACGTGTGTGTGCAGCCGCCCCATGCGTGCATGGTGAGTGTAAGTGTGTGTGCAGCCGGCCCTTGCGTGCGCGGTGTGTGTACATGTGAGTGCAGCCGCCCCAAGCGTGCGCGGTGTGTGTACATGTGTGTGCAGTTGCCCCTTGCGTGCGCGGTGGATGTACGTGTGTGTGTGTCAGAATGTAAGACAGGTGGCAGGCTTAAAGATCGAATAATGCTTTACTGATTTTATATATTGACTTTGAGTCGGCGTACAAACGGGTAGCCATGACAATTGCAGGGGCAACATTAAGTGGAAAAACACACTGTCGCAGTATCCGTCGATCTGGAAATAATCTACGGTATAAGTTAAAGTGCATCCAGCCGCCACACACAAGTGGGTGGCTTACACCAACACTAAAATGATGCGTCAGATCACTAGTATGCAAGTACAAGGACATTGCGCCTCCAGGGCAGCACTTAGTGAACATAGGGTCGGCGCGTAGCGCGGAGCCAGGCAAATTTTGTCAGACGGCTACAGTACCACTGGCTACAGTACCACTGGTTACAGTACCACTGGTTACAGTACCACTGGTTACAGTACCACTAGGGTACGGATGTCAGCTAGCTAATATATTTAGCTAACTAATATATTTAGTAGAATGTAGAAGAAAGTAGTCATATAAGTTCCGGTATACCCGAAACTAGCACACTCAATAAAAAAACTGTCAGGCATATTGGGGCATATCCTGACACCCCCCTTGCATACAATGTGCCTGTTCCCCCCTTGCTCAGAGAAACCTATAGCTAGTGAGGGTATAGCCGGGTACACTCCCATGGCACCCCCTTACACGGCTATCTGGTTGGAGCTGAGAGGAGACTTGATGACTGTAGCCCCCAGGTGTCCCTGGGAGTGCGCCACAGTGGCTGTCGCTTGGAGAATGCTGGTGACCCTAGAAAAAACTTGGTTGTGGCTGCTGTTGCTGGGAAAATGCTGGGACCCTGGAAAGACATCCGGTGGCCCCCAGGTGTCCCTGGGAGTGCGCCACAGGAGAAAAGAACACAGGTTGACTGGTTGATGCTGGTACTGCAGTACTGGTCACTGCTGGCTGCTGGCATGAAGACCTGCACCTGGCACGTCTGGCAGGGTGGGCGACTAGCCGCTAGCAATGCAGGAGGGCCAGAGGACGGGTTGGGGGGGCTGGCTGCTGTCGCCTGCTGCAGTGCAGGTTGAAAAGCTCCAGGGCCCACGTCTGGTGCTAGCTGGGCCCAGCTGGCTGCTACCCCTTGTGCCCTGTCCCGGGGGAGCTGGATAAGGCGTTTAGAAGCAGAAACCGGGGGGGAGGTCGTGGGCCTCGTGGGAGGGCGCCGGTGGGGTGTCGGTGGTGTGGTGGGCGGCGGGCCCGCCGGTGTTGCCGCGAGTGTTCCGTAGGTGAGGATACTTCCACCAGCAGGTGGGCTCCTGATGAGAGGTGCGACCGCAGTGGGTGCAGCTGGGCCGCTGGGTCCCGCCATTGTGACCGCCACGCCCCCTGCCACGGCCGGTGCCACGGCCACCGCGTCCAGAGTGGGAGGTATGATACACCCCGGTGGCCTCCGCGGAATCTTTGTTACCGTGCACAAGGTCCCAGGCCTTAAGAAGTGCCGCCTTAGTTTCCTGTAGGGTGATACCGTCCCCAAGGTTCAATTGGGCAAGGGACGGAAGCAACTCCTCGGTCACGCCGGCGAGCAGATTCTCGGCCAGATCCTCGGGTGCCATTTTGGCGCCGGTGGCAATCAGGTCGTTATAAGTTAATTCCCCGTCGGTTATATATTGCCGCATTGTAACGCCGGGTTCCAGCTTCATTCGATTTAGCTTGCGGCGTAGTGCTCGCCGGTTGCTCATCTGCAGCTTGAGATGCTCATATTCTTCACAGATGCGATGATATGCCACGCTGCCAGTTTTCTGAGTAACACTGTTTGCCACTTTGAGTGCCGGTCCAACGAGGCACTGACAAAGGGCCGCAAAAAGAATCAGGTCGCGTTCCTCATTGACCTCGGTGCCAAGCAGGACAGACAGCATCCCGAATGCTGTCACTACGGCCAGAAAAGGAATCTTGGTGTTATCCCACTTTACTGGGTCGAGGCCGTCGAACTGTGTAATATTTTTGCAGGCCTGTAGAATGTTGAGATCTTTTGTCGCTTTCGTAGCTGCTGCTGTCGCGGCTGCGGACATGATTGTCTCGGCAAGGTTAAAATCTGGTCACAACCGAGTCTCGGCAAGGTGAAAATCTGGAGACAGCCGAGAAAGCCGGAGACGCTCAATCCGTAATGGTAAAGATTAAGACTAATATGCGACGATGGTTTAGAACAGCAAATACGAGGTAGAGACGATCGTCTAAATACTGGAGTTCTTGAATTTCGATACAGGGAAGCCCGTCTAGGATATGCACGACTGGCATAAAGTGCCGACGTCGGATTCAGGGAGTCAATTTGCCCGATAAATCGGACCAGTTTCAGCAATTTAGTAGGCCACCCCGCTCGATACCATGTCAGAATGTAAGACAGGTGGCAGGCTTAAAGATCGAATAATGCTTTACTGATTTTATATATTGACTTTGAGTCGGCGTACAAACGGGTAGCCATGACAATTGCAGGGGCAACATTAAGTGGAAAAACACACTGTCGCAGTATCCGTCGATCTGGAAATAATCTACGGTATAAGTTAAAGTGCATCCAGCCGCCACACACAAGTGGGTGGCTTACACCAACACTAAAATGATGCGTCAGATCACTAGTATGCAAGTACAAGGACATTGCGCCTCCAGGGCAGCACTTAGTGAACATAGGGTCGGCGCGTAGCGCGGAGCCAGGCAAATTTTGTCAGACGGCTACAGTACCACTGGCTACAGTACCACTGGTTACAGTACCACTGGTTACAGTACCACTGGTTACAGTACCACTAGGGTACGGATGTCAGCTAGCTAATATATTTAGCTAACTAATATATTTAGTAGAATGTAGAAGAAAGTAGTCATATAAGTTCCGGTATACCCGAAACTAGCACACTCAATAAAAAAACTGTCAGGCATATTGGGGCATATCCTGACAGTGTGCATGCCGGCCCTTGCGTGCATGGTGTGTGTACGTGTGTGTGCAGCCGCCCCTTGCGTGCGCGGTGTGTGTACGTGTGTGTGCACTCGCCCCTTGCGTGCGCGGTGGATGTACATGTGTGTGCAGCCGCCCCTTGCGTGCATGGTGTATATGTACGTGTGTGTGCAGCCGCCCCTTGCGTGCGCGGTGTATGTACGTGTGTGTGCAGCCGGCCCTTGCGTGCATGGTGTGTGTACGTGTGTGTGCAGCCGCCCCTTGCGTGCGCGGTGTATGTACGTGTTAATGCAGCCTCCCCTTGCGTGCGCAGTGTATGTCCATGTGTGGGCAGTTGCCCCTTGCGTGCGCGGTGTATGTACATGTTTTTGCACTCGCCCCTTGCGTGCATGGTGTATGTATGTGTGTGTGCAGCCGCCCCTTGCGTGCATGGTGTATGTACGTGTGTGTTCATCCTTGTCCTTGCGTGCATGGTGTATGTACATGTGGGTGCAGGCGCCCCTTGCGTGCGCGGTGGATGTACATGTGCGGGCAGTGGGTGTGTGTGCATGCCAGCAATTGCGTGCATGGTGTGTGTACGTGTGTGTGCAGCCGCCCCTTGCGTGCGCAGTGTATGTACATGTGAGTGCAGCCGCCCCAAGCGTGCGCGGTGTGTGTACATGTGTGTGCAGTTGCCCCTTGCGTGCGCGGTGGATGTACGTGTGTGTGCATGCCGGCAATTGCGTGCATGGTGTGTGTACGTGTGTGTGCAGCCGCCCCTTGCGTGCGCGGTGTGTGTACGTGTGTGTGCACTCGCCCCTTGCGTGCGCGGTGGATGTACATGTGTGTGCAGCCGCCCCTTGCGTGCATGGTGTATGTACGTGTGTGTGCAGCCGCCCCTTGCGTGCGCGGTGTATGTACGTGTGTGTGCAGCCGTCCCTTGCGTGCGCGGTGTGTGTACGTGTGTGTGCAGCCGCCCCATGCGTGCATGGTGAGTGTAAGTGTGTGTGCAGCCGGCCCTTGCGTGCGCGGTGTGTGTACATGTGAGTGCAGCCGCCCCAAGCGTGCGCGGTGTGTGTACATGTGTGTGCAGTTGCCCCTTGCGTGCGCGGTGGATGTACGTGTGTGTGCATGCCGGCCCTTGCGTGCATGGTGTGTGTACGTGTGTGTGCAGCCGCCCCTTGCGTGCGCGGTGTGTGTACGTGTGTGTGCACTCGCCCCTTGCGTGCGCGGTGGATGTACATGTGTGTGCAGCCGCCCCTTGCGTGCATGGTGTATATGTACGTGTGTGTGCAGCCGCCCCTTGCGTGCGCGGTGTATGTACGTGTGTGTGCAGCCGGCCCTTGCGTGCATGGTGTGTGTACGTGTGTGTGCAGCCGCCCCTTGCGTGCGCGGTGTATGTACGTGTTAATGCAGCCTCCCCTTGCGTGCGCAGTGTATGTCCATGTGTGGGCAGTTGCCCCTTGCGTGCGCGGTGTATGTACATGTTTTTGCACTCGCCCCTTGCGTGCATGGTGTATGTATGTGTGTGTGCAGCCGCCCCTTGCGTGCGCGGTGGATGTACGTGTGTGTGCAGCCACCCCTTTCGTGCGCGGTGTATGTACATGTGAGTGCCGTCGCCCCAAGCGTGCATTTTGTGTGTAAGTGTGTGTGCAGCAGCCCCTTGCGTGCGCGGTGTATGTACGTGTGTGTGCAGCCGGCCCTTGCGTGCATGGTGTGTGTACATGTGTGTTCATCCTTGTCCTTGCGTGCACGGTGTATGTACATGTGGGTGCAGGCGCCCCTTGCGTGCGCGGTGGATGTACATGTGCGGGCAGTGGGTGTGTGTGCATGCCAGCAATTGCGTGCATGGTGTGTGTACGTGTGTGTGCAGCCGCCCCTTGCGTGCGCAGTGTATGTACATGTGAGTGCAGCCGCCCCAAGCGTGCGCGGTGTGTGTACATGTGTGTGCAGTTGCCCCTTGCGTGCGCGGTGGATGTACGTGTGTGTGCATGCCGGCAATTGCGTGCATGGTGTGTGTACGTGTGTGTGCAGCCGCCCCTTGCGTGCGCGGTGTGTGTACGTGTGTGTGCACTCGCCCCTTGCGTGCGCGGTGGATGTACATGTGTGTGCAGCCGCCCCTTGCGTGCATGGTGTATGTACGTGTGTGTGCAGCCGCCCCTTGCGTGCGCGGTGTATGTACGTGTGTGTGCAGCCGTCCCTTGCGTGCGCGGTGTGTGTACGTGTGTGTGCAGCCGCCCCATGCGTGCATGGTGAGTGTAAGTGTGTGTGCAGCCGGCCCTTGCGTGCGCGGTGTGTGTACATGTGAGTGCAGCCGCCCCAAGCGTGCGCGGTGTGTGTACATGTGTGTGCAGTTGCCCCTTGCGTGCGCGGTGGATGTACGTGTGTGTGCATGCCGGCCCTTGCGTGCATGGTGTGTGTACGTGTGTGTGCAGCCGCCCCTTGCGTGCGCGGTGTGTGTACGTGTGTGTGCACTCGCCCCTTGCGTGCGCGGTGGATGTACATGTGTGTGCAGCCGCCCCTTGCGTGCATGGTGTATATGTACGTGTGTGTGCAGCCGCCCCTTGCGTGCGCGGTGTATGTACGTGTGTGTGCAGCCGGCCCTTGCGTGCATGGTGTGTGTACGTGTGTGTGCAGCCGCCCCTTGCGTGCGCGGTGTATGTACGTGTTAATGCAGCCTCCCCTTGCGTGCATGGTGTATGTCCATGTGTGGGCAGTTGCCCCTTGCGTGCGCGGTGTATGTACATGTTTTTGCACTCGCCCCTTGCGTGCATGGTGTATGTATGTGTGTGTGCAGCCGCCCCTTGCGTGCGCGGTGGATGTACGTGTGTGTGCAGCCACCCCTTTCGTGCGCGGTGTATGTACATGTGAGTGCCGTCGCCCCAAGCGTGCATTTTGTGTGTAAGTGTGTGTGCAGCAGCCCCTTGCGTGCGCGGTGTATGTACGTGTGTGTGCAGCCGCCCCGTGGTTGCGCGGTGGATGTACATGTGAGTGGAGCCGGTCCTTGCGTGGGCGGTGTATGTACGTGTGTGTGCAGCCGCCCCTTGCGTGCGTGGTGTGTGTACATGTGTGTGCAGTTGCCCCTTGCGTGCATGGTGTGTGTACGTGTGTGTGCATGCCGGCCCTTGCGTGCATGGTGTGTGTACGTGTGTGTGCAGCCGGACCTTGCGTGCATGGTGAGTGTAAGTGTGTGTGCAGCAGCCCCTTGCGTGCGCAGTGTATGTACGTGTGTGTGCAGCCGCCCCTTGCGTGCGCGGTGTGTGTACTGTGTGTGCATGCCGGCCCTTGCGTGCATGGTGTGTGTACGTGTGTGTGCAGCCGCCCCTTGCGTGCGCGGTGGATGTACACGTGTGTGCAGCCGCCCCTTGCGTGCGCGGTGGATGTACATGTGTGGGCAGTTGCCCCTTGCGTGCGCGGTGTATGTACATGTGTTTGCACTCGCCCCTTGCGTGCGCGGTGGATGTACATGTGTGTGCAGCCGAACCTTGCGTGCATGGTGTGTGTACCTGTGCGTGAAGTCGCTCCTTGCGTGCATGGTGTGTGTACGTGTGTGTGCAGCCGCCCCTTGCGTGCATGGTGTATGTACATGTGAGTGCCGTTGCCCCAAGCGTGCATTGTGTGTGTAAGTGTGTGTGCAGCCGGCCCTTGCGTGCATGGTGTGTGTACATGTGAGTGCAGCCGGCCCTTGCGTGCATGGTGTGTGTACGTGTGTGTGCAGTTGCCCCTTGCGTGCGCGGTGTATGTACGTGTGTGTGCAGCCGGCCCTTGCGTGCGCGGTGTGTGTACATGTGTGGGCAGTTGCCCCTTGCGTGCGCGGTGGATGTACGTGTGTGTGCATGCCGGCAATTGCGTGCAAGGTGTGTGTACGTGTGTGTGCAGCCGCCCCTTGCGTGCGCGGTGTATGTACGTGTGTGTGCAGCCGCCCCTTGCGTGCGCGGTGTATGTACGTGTGTGTGCAGCCGCCCCGTGGTTGCGCGGTGGATGTACATGTGAGTGCAGCCGTCCCTTCCGTGCATGGTGTGTACGTGTGTGTGCAGTTGCCCCTTGCGTGCGCAGTGTATGTACGTGTGTGTGCATGCCGGCCCTTGCGTGCATGGTGTATGTACGTGTGTGTGCAGCCGGCCCTTGCGTGCATGGTGTGTGTACATGTGTGTTCATCCTTGTCCTTGCGTGCATGGTGTATGTACATGTGGGTGCAGGCGCCCCTTGCGTGCGCGGTGGATGTACATGTGCGGGCAGTGGGTGTGTGTGCATGCCAGCAATTGCGTGCATGGTGTGTGTACGTGTGTGTGCAGCCGCCCCTTGCGTGCGCGGTGTGTGTACGTGTGTGTGCACTCGCCCCTTGCGTGCGCGGTGGATGTACATGTGTGTGCAGCCGCCCCTTGCGTGCATGGTGTATGTAAGTGTGTGTGCAGCCGCCCCGTGGTTGCGCTGTGGATGTACATGTGAGTGCAGCCGTCCCTTCCGTGCATGGTGTGTGTACGTGTGTGTGCAGTTGCCCCTTGCGTGCGCAGTGTATGTACGTGTGTGTGCCGTTGCCCCAAGCGTGCATTGTGTGTGTAAGTGTGTGTGCAGCCGGCCCTTGCGTGCATGGTGTGTGTAGATGTGTGTTCATCCTTGTCCTTGCGTGCATGGTGTATGTACATGTGGGTGCAGCCGCCCCTTGCGTGCGCGGTGTGTGTACGTGTGTGTGCACTCGCCCCTTGCGTGCGCGGTGGATGTACATGTGTGTGTAGCCGCCCCTTGCGTGCATGGTGTATGTAGGTGTGTGTGCAGCCGCCCCTTGCGTGCGCGGTGTATGTACGTGTGTGTGCAGCCGTCCCTTGCGTGCGCGGTGTGTGTACGTGTGTGTGCAGCCGCCCCATGCGTGCATGGTGAGTGTAAGTGTGTGTGCAGCCGGCCCTTGCGTGCGCGGTGTGTGTACATGTGAGTGCAGCCGCCCCAAGCGTGCGCGGTGTGTGTACATGTGTGTGCAGTTGCCCCTTGCGTGCGCGGTGGATGTACGTGTGTGTGCATGCCGGCCCTTGCGTGCATGGTGTGTGTACGTGTGTGTGCAGCCGCCCCTTGCGTGCATGGTGGATGTACGTGTGTGTGCAGTCGCTCCTTGCGTGCATGGTGGATGTACGTGTGTGTGCAGGCGTCCCTTGCGTGCGCGGTGTGTGTGTAAGTGTGCGTGCACTCGCCCCTTGCGTGCATGGTGTGTGTACGTGTGTGTGCAACCGCCCCTTGCATGCGCGGTGTATGTACATGTGAGTGCAGCCGCTCCTTGCGTGCATGGTGGATGTACGTGTGTGTGCAGTCGCCCCTTGCGTGCGCGGTGTGTGTGTAAGTGTGCGTGCAGTCGCTCCTTGCGTGCGCGGTGGATGTACGTGTGTGTGCAGCCGCCCCTTGCATGCGCGGTGTATGTGTAAGTGTGCGTGCACTCGCCCCTTGCGTGCATGGTGTGTGTACATGTGAGTGCAGTCGCTCCTTGCGTGCGCGGTGGATCTACGTGTGTGTGCACTTGCCCCTTGCGTGCGCGGTGGATGTACGTGTGTGTGCAGTTGCCCCTTGCGTGCATGGTGTGTGTACGTGTGTGTGCAGCCGCCCCTTGCGTGCGCGGTGTATGTACGTGTGTGTGCAGCCGCCCCTTGCGTGCGCGGTGTATGTACGTGTGTGTGCATGCCGGCCCTTGCGTGCATGGTGTGTGTACGTGTGTGTGCAGCCGCCCCTTGCATGCGCGGTGTATGTACGTGTGTGTGCAGTCGCTCCTTGCGTGCATGGTGTGTGTACGTGTGTGTGCATGCCGCCCCTTGCGTGCGCGGTGTGTGTACGTGTGTGTGCAGTTGCCCCTTGCGTGCGCGGTGGATGTACGTGTGTGTGCACTCGCCCCTTGCGTGCGCGGTGGATGTACGTGTGTGTGCACTCGCCCCTTGCGTGCGCGGTGGATGTACGTGTGTGTGCACTCGCCCCTTGCGTGCGCGGTGGATGTACGTGTGTGTGCAGGCGTCCCTTGCGTGCGTGGTGTATGTACATGTGAGTGCCGTCGCCCCAAGCGTGCATGGTGTGTGTACGTGTGTGTGCAGTTGCCCCTTGCGTGCATGGTGTGTGTACGTGTGTGTGCAGCCGCCCCTTGCGTGCGCGGTGTATGTGTAAGTGTGCGTGCACTCGCCCCTTGCGTGCATGGTGTGTGTACGTGTGTGTGCATGCCGGCCCTTGCGTGCATGGTGTGTGTACGTGTGTGTGCAGCCGCCCCTTGCATGCGCGGTGTATTTACACGTGTGTGCAGCCGCCCCTTGCGTGCATGGTGTATGTACATGTGAGTGCAGCCGCCCCTTGCGTGCGCGGTGTATGTGCATGTGAGTGCAGTCGCTCCTTGCGTGCATGGTGTGTGTACGTGTGTGTGCAGCCGCCCCTTGCGTGCGCGGTGTATGTACGTGTGTGTGCAGTCGCTCCTTGCGTGCATGGTGTGTGTACGTGTGTGTGCAGTTGCCCCTTGCGTGCATGGTGTGTGTACGTGTGTGTGCAGCCGCCCCTTGCATGCGCGGTGTATTTACACGTGTGTGCAGCCGCCCCTTGCGTGCATGGTGTATGTACATGTGAGTGCAGTCGCTCCTTGCGTGCATGGTGTGTGTACGTGTGTGTGCAGCCGCCCCTTGCGTGCGCGGTGTATGTACGTGTGTGTGCAGTCGCTCCTTGCGTGCATGGTGTGTGTACGTGTGTGTGCAGTTGCCCCTTGCGTGCATGGTGTGTGTACGTGTGTGTGCAGCCGCCCCTTGCATGCGCGGTGTATTTACACGTGTGTGCAGCCGCCCCTTGCGTGCATGGTGTATGTACATGTGAGTGCAGCCGGCCCCTTGCGTGCATGGTGTATGTACATGTGTGTGCAGCCGCCCCTTGCGTGCATGGTGTATGTACATGTGAGTGCAGCCGGCCCCTTGCGTGCATGGTGTATGTACGTGTGTGTGCAACCGCCCCTTGCGTGCATGGTGTGTGTACATGTGAGTGCAGTCGCTCCTTGCGTGCGCGGTGGATGTACGTGTGTGTGCACTTGCCCCTTGCGTGCGCGGTGGATGTACGTGTGTGTGCATGCCGGCCCTTGCGTGCATGGTGTGTGTACGTGTGTGTGCATCCGGCCCTTGCGTGCATGGTGTGTGTACATGTGAGTGCAGTCGCTCCTTGCGTGCTCGGTGTGTGTACGTGTGTGTGCAGCCGCCCCTTGCGTGCATGTACATGTTTGAAGAAATAAGCAATAGTGAATGGAATAGTAAAAAGAAAATCATTCCAGCATATGTATGTACAAGTTTTTAGTAGTACACTATGACTATCGTCAAACATAACAATTTTCTATATTTTCATACACACACGAACAACACACCCAACACACACACGCTATGTTTGCACCCAAGACACACACCAACACCTAAAAACAAGACACCAACACACAAGACACCCAACACACACCCAAGACACACAATCACACACACGCAACACACACAGAACACACCTAAGTAACACACAACACACATGTACATCCCTCCCCCCCACACACAACACCAACACATGACAATTATAACATGCCACAACACACACACTGACACACATGCCCCAACACACACACACATGCCCCAACACACACACACATGCCCCAACACTGCACACACAACAACACCCAAACACACACCACACACACACAAGACACCCAACACACATACCGAAAACACGCACACACAACACCTACTAAAAACAAGACACCAACACACAAGACACCCAACACACACCCAACACACACACACACAATGTTTGCACCCACGACACACACACCCAACACCTAAAAATAAGACACCAACACACAAGACACCCAACACACACTTAACACACACACACACAATGTTTGCACCCACGACACACACACCAACACCTAAAAATAAGACACCAACACACAACACACGTACACGTACATCCCCCCCCCCCCACAACACCAACACATGACAAATAACATGCAAACAACACACCACACAACACGTACACACACACGCAACACACACCTAGGTCAATCACACACAACACACACAAAACACACCTAAGTCACACACAACACACACGTACACCCCCCCACACACACCCAATACCAACACACAAGACACTTGGCATCCCCCCCCCACACCCACACACCCACACCCACACCCACACCACACATCCAACACACACAACACACACAAAAGACACACAACACACATACCCGACACACACACACGCACCCAACGTACACACACACACAACACCTACTAAAAACAAGACACCAACACACAAGACACCCAACACACACCCAAGACACACAATCACACACACGCAACACACACAGAACACACCTAAGTAACAAACAACACACACGTACATCCCCCCCCCCCACACAACACCAACACATGACAATTAACATGCCACAACACACTGACACACATGCCCCAACACACACACACATGCCCCAACACACACACACACATGCCCCAACACTGCACACACAACAACACCCAAACACACACCACACACACAAAAGACACACAACACACATACCGAAAACACGCACACACAACACCTACTAAAAACAAGACACCAACACACAAGACACCCAACACACACCCAACACACACACACACACAATGTTTGCACCCACGACACCCACACCCAAGACACACACATAACACACCTAAGTAACACACAACACACACGTACATCCCCCCCACACACACAACACCAACACACGACAATTAACATGCCATAACACACACACTGACACACATGCCCCAACACACACACATGCCCCAACACTGCATGCACACACAACAACACCCAAACACACACCACACACACACAAGACACCCAACACACATACCGAAAACACGCACACACAACACCTACTAAAAACAAGACACCAACACACAAGACACCCAACACACACCCAACACACACACACACACACACACACACAATGTTTGCACCCACGACACAAACACCCAACACCTAAAAATAAGACACCAACACACAAGACACCCAACACACACTTAACACACACACACACAATGTTTGCACCCACGACACACACACCAACACCTAAAAATAAGACACCAACACACAACACACGTACACGTACATCCCCCCCCCCCACAACACCAACACATGACAATTAACATGCAAACAACACACCACACAACACATACACACACGCAACACACACCTAGGTCAATCACACACAACACACACAAAACACACCTAAGTCACACACAACACACACGTACACCCCCCACACACACACCCAATACCAACACACAAGACACTTGGCACCCCCCCCCCACACCCACACACCCACACCCACACCCACACCACACATCCAACACACACAACACACACAAAAGACACTTAAGTCACACACAACACACACATAACACACCTAAGTCACACACAACACACACGTCCATCCCCCCCCACACTCAACACCAATACATGACAATTAACATGCACACAACACACACAGGCACACGCCCCAACACACACACACACACACACACAACATACATACACAGAGCACACACACACGCCCCAACACACACAACACACACAAAAGACACCCAACACACATACCGAACACACACACACACACACTATGTTTGCACCCGACATACACACACCCAACACCTACTAAAAACAAGACACCAACACACAAGACACCCTACACACACAACACACACACACACAACACATATCCAACACAAACAACACACACACCTAAGTCACACACACAACACACCTACTAAGACACACACACAACACACATGTACCTCCCCCCCCCCACACCCAACATCAACACACAAGACACTTTGCACACACCCTACACCCCCCACACCTTTATGAATGCACCCAACACACACACAACACACACGCCCCAACACACATACCCAACATTCACCCAACACACCCAACATATAAGGGTAAACATGGTTTAGGAGTGTAGGGGTTTAGGGTTTAAGGCCTACCATACACCCGTATGTAAAAATGCAACAACACGCCAAGTCATCCGCCACCATGCAAAAATATATAAACACAACTGGTCATCCTCAACAATAATAGTACCCAATCCGCACTTGGCACTTGTCCAGTTTCGTAAGTCCAACGGCCGTTGGCTTTGAGAAATTAAGATATGCGAACTGCGCCATTCAGCCAAGCTAAAGTATAGGCTGCCATTGCCCCGTATGTAATGTAGTAGTAAGGTGAACGAACGTCGACAAAAAAACACATGGGACATACAAACACCAATTTTACACAGTTATGTTTGGAATGACGTACCGTAATTTCGGCGTCCACCTTCTTCGCAATTGTGAACCAGCCCTGTCGCGTGTTGTCCGGATGTCCTTCCCACTTGCCCTTCGTGACCTTTGCGACGCTCAGGTAGCACACGATTGCAGTTAAGGGTTCTCGGTCGTCTGGGTTCCAGAAGAAGCGTCGGGCGTCCGATCCGGAGGAGGAGCACCTCTCGAAGTATTTTACGTACATTACCCAGTTGCCTTTCTTAAAAACCTCGCCCCCCCCCCGGTATGTTTGTTTAAACACTCATCCTTGTCGAGTTGGTGGGCGACTCGAACAACTTTCGCCAACCAGTACGGGTGGTCGGGCACATGGTCCTTGTGCCCCCTCTCAGATGCGACTGCGACGGCCTCCCCCTCCTGCAAACCACGCCCCAACTCGTTTCTTGCCGTTTGAAGGTGGTTCAGGCGGGTTCCCGGATATCGCGTGGGGTTCCGCGACTTACTCGCCTGGAGTTTTACAGTCCACGACGAGCTGCTCCAATCATTTGGGCATGTCCTCCACTTGCCCTCTCGGCACTCCGCACAACTGAAGCATGAAAAACGCCTGAGCTGAACCACCTCGACCTGCTCGCCCTTTTTGTCCAGTCGCCACTGGTGTGCCGTGGAGATATCTCGGATCGGGCCTCGCTCCTTACCGGACGTGGGAATCTGCAATTGTAAATCCATGAAACAACATCACAGCACATTTCCCAACTCCAACGGCCGTTGGCACTCAACAATTATAAGATTTCCAAACTCCAACGGCCGTTGGCCCTTGGAAACTTTATAAGTACATTTCTCAACTCCAACGGCCGTTGGCACTCTACAATTATATGATTTTCCAGCTCCAACGGCCGTTGGCCTTATGAAACTTCAAACTGCATCAAGGAAGCTGTCCTCTGTAAAGTGTAACCAGAGACAAATTATAGAACTGCACTTGACCACCAGAAAGCAACTGTCTTTACTTACGTTATCGAGAAGAAATGCCCGTCGAACCACGTCCGATTGTGCCGATGGTCGACTCGAGTCTTTGCCGGTTCTCCAATCCCGGTTCAGGTAGGCCACCAGTGCCTCCACCGTATTCAGGTTCCGATTGTCCTCCTGCATCTGCGCTCTTTTGAGGATGCTTTTCACCGTCCCCCCCTCCCCGTCCGACTCCCCCTTCCCATGTCCTGCACATGAGTAGTTCCACTCCAATGTGTCCAAGTCGGGGTCGGCCTCGAGCAGGTCCGCAGCCATCGCCACCACATACCGGGATTGGAACTGCTCCTTACAGTTGTCGGACCAACTGATCCAGTTCCTCACCTCCACCCCCTCCTCCCTCAGCACCTTAAGGGTATTCTTCATCACGAACTCCAGGGTCTGGGCATTCCTCGGTACGTCCTTCCCCATGTAATCGTGCTTCACCCTTTTGATTTCCAGCGATACGGGATCACGGTACATCACGATCACCGGCATCAGGACGTAACTACTTGGGTACCAGTACTGCGCCTGCAACTGTTTCTGCAGGTGGTCCGAATAGTTCTCCGAGTAGTCCATCAGGACCACCACCGTTCCCAGCGGCATCACGTCAATGCACTCCTTGTAAGCGTGGTGCTGCCAGGCCCATGTATGGACGTGAATGGCGAATTCCGGGAAGCGCGCCGTAATGAGTTCATGGAGCTCCGAGAGGGTTGACTTGATGAGTTTTTGCTGCAGGTTCATTTGCGGCGCCACATCCTCCTCCTGCAACACAACACACCCGCGCACCATGGAATGACCGAAGAATGGAAGTCAGCAGCTGGGAATTTCCCAACGCCAACGGCCGTTGGAAGTATGAAAGTCTACATATATATATTCAACGATGCAAATATACATGCCCGCGCACCATGGATTGACCGAAGAATGGAAGTCAGCAGCTGGGAATTTCCCAACGCCAACGGCCGTTGGAAGTATGAAAGTCTACATATATATATTCAACGATGCAAATATACATGCTTACCGTCCCACGGGGCGCTGTGCCCTCCTTTATGAAGTCGAACCACGTGTACTTCTTTGTCCACCCCTTCATCTGGTCCGTCACGATGAACTCGGAAATCCCACACTCGTTGCACGTCCCTTCCAAGCAGTTCATTGGGACGTTAACGAACGGGCCGCCCGTCCTCCCCCCTCCTTGCCCCCCCTCCCCCCTCTCAGCCCTGTGGCAGGTGAAACGTCGAACGAAATCATGGGCATTGTCAGGCACGGAAGGGATACCCTCCCTCTCCTCGATCTCCAGCGTGCTCTTCAACTCCTTGACGCCTTTGGTGAAGGCAGAGAGCAGAGACTCGAAGACGACGTGCTTTTCGCATGCGCACAAGTCCCGGTCCTTCCACACGCCCTTTACGCACTTGGGCATGAACTCCACGAACTTCGTGTACCCCACCTTGTACCTTGTCCCGTCCGCAGTCGTCACGATACCTCCCTTGTACGGCGACGCGTCAGAACAGAACCGCTTGTAAATCGTTTCAAGCGAGTCCAAATAGTACCTTCCGCCCTGGGAGGAAATGAGAATCCTGGCGTTTCCCTTCCTTTCGAACTCATTGACCACGTCCTTATGGTTGGGAGACGCCCTCGTGTTTAGGTCTGACAACCAGTAACTCCCGACGATTTCTTTGACCTCCTCCGGAAACTTGTCCGACCGTAAAGCACGAGGGGGCGCCTTCAGGGCGGGAAGGTCGCCCCCCATCCTCATTCCCCTTGCGGTCTGGATATCCTTGGGCGTGACGTGAAGCAGCCGCGCGAGAGTGCAATGCCCTTGATTGTTCATGCCGTCCTTTCCCAAGCACATTGACAGCACAGCGCACTTCGCGTTCCTGTGCTCATCCGACTTGCCCAATTCCTGGAAACCTTGCACGATATTAGCGACAACCTCCTGAGCGAAGGACTCCGACGCCTTTCTTTTCAGCGCAGGGCGGTACTGTTTCCCCATAACCTTCACAACCGCACCTGGCAGCCGCTCAAGCGCCCTCAAGCCTACTGCAGTTTTCGTGTTTTCAGTCTTGTGATTGTTGTCCTTCAGCAAGTATTCCATTGCGCTGGCCATGTCGAGGGCAAGTTGGTTGCCCTTGATCTCGACGTACTTGAGACTTAGGTCTTTGTTGTGCGCTTCACCTGCATCCGCGCGCATACAGAATCCAGACGAAGTTTTGACTTTTATCAAATTATTGCTTTCCAACAATTACCCAATTTGTAGGTCCCAACGGCCGTTGGACCCCTGAAAGTACGCCTGAAACACGCCAACACATGCATTTTCGACACCCAACGGCCGTTGGACCCCCGAAAGTGGGCCTGAAACACGCCAACACATGCATTTTCGACACCCAACGGCCGTTGGACCCCAGAAAGCGGGCCGAAAACACGCCAACACATGCATTTTCGACACCCAACGGCCGTTGGACCCCTGAAAGTGGGCCTGAAACACGCCAACACATGCATTTTCGACACCCAACGGCCGTTGGACCCCTGAAAGCGGGCCGAAAACACGCCAACACATGCATTTTCGACACCCAACGGCCGTTGGACCCCTGAAAGTGGGCCTGAAACACGCCCTTTACATGCATTTTCGACACCCAACGGCCGTTGGACCCCTGAAAGCGGGCCGAAAACACGCCAACACATGCATTTTCGACGTCCAACGGCCGTTGGGCCCCTGAAAGTGGGCCGGAAACACGCTAACACATGCATTTTCGACACCCAACGGCCGTTGGACCCCTGAAAGCGGGCCGAAAACTCGCCAACACCTGCATTTTTTACACGCCAGGATGTGAATTTCCGAATCCCAACGCACTTTTTATAACCTTACGACCGTTGGAACCCAGAAATTCGACTGAAATGTTTCCATAACACACGTAACAACAAATTTGGTGGTCAACAACCCCGTAAATCCGTAACCCTGCACGCACCGCCCGCCGCCATAGCTCTTGTTCGCAGCAGGTGGGCCCTGAAGACGCCTTTTGGTCTTGCACCTGTTGGTTACAATTGCATGGCATACCAGCAATATATTGCACATAGCATTGTATTTCACACAATTATTAGATTCATGCCACAAATAATAATAATAATTATTGTATTAAACATAGGGGGGCAGGTTGCATATTCGTTTCATTGCAGTCTAATATCAACATATTAAAAATTTCCATGCCCATAAACATTTTTGATATAGCTATTAGGTTGCTAATTATATTAAATCTTACCAGCCGTGTAGTGGTTTGCGGATTGCTTTATAGGCTTGCCACACCAACCCAAAAAAAAATGTTACGACGGGAGTTGAACCCGGGCCTACTAGACGTGTTCACGAGGTACTACGAGGATCAGCCAAGAATCTGTCCCGTACCGGTGTGGTTCACCAGTTCCGCACACTAGCATGGTCTCCGCGTCGCGCTCGTTCATTAAATTTCGGAGAAATTTTGCCTGCTTATATACGTTTTTGAAGCCCCTCGGCGTCGCGCCGTGAAAAGCTTCCTCCGCCAGGCGTCCAATCAGGTAGCAGGAATGTGAAAAAATGGGCTCGAGCTGTGTGCAGCGCCGCGTCCATGTGGCGCCACACGGCGTCAGCGTCGCGCGTGAAAAGCTTCCTCCGCCAGGCGTCCAATCAGGTAGCAGGAATGTGAAAAAATGGGCTCGAGCTGTGTGCATCTCCGCGTCACAGTTGCGACTGCAAGTATTTTTCAGCGCGGCGCCGTCCCGGCGCCGCGCCATATCGTTTGGCGCGTAAATTTTTTTCCCGCGCGCGGCGCCTTTTAGGCGCCGCGCCATTCCATTTGCGCGTCGGCATACCAGCACCAGGGAATTTGAATTGCAGGTGCTGCGTTGGCGCTTTCCAGCCCTCCTGGAAGACCGACACCGTGGATGCACCTTGCACCCGAGCATCAACGGCGGGTATTCGCGACATCGGCCGAAAGTGACAACGATATTAGCAACCCGACAGCCATATTCGACTGAGCAACGCCATTGTGTGCAGCCGAAGAGTGTGAAAAGAGGTGAGCAATGGCGGTGGTTGTACATGGATGCTTTTGACAGATAGTTGTCCACAAGCAGCTCGATGACGGGGGAGTGTGAGACAGATAATTTCGTCGCTTTTTTGGTGTCGTGGTGCCGGTCGCTGACGGGGGAGTGTGAGTGTTTTTGTCGGTTCTCGTTTGGTTGCAGGGATTTGCGAGCAAGCCGAGACCATCGATTGGATTGGTAAGCCCCACTTGTTCATTTGTGTGAATCCAAGCATTATTGAAGCAGGCTGTCGCAAATGTTTTCGTTTCTGGGTTGCGCCATAGCTGCGTTGCTGGGTTTTCTTGCCATGGCAGCGCCATATGATCTTTCCCCCGGCTCCCATTCTTGGTTACTAACGTCAACGTCCTTGCTGCTTCCTTTGGTGCTTGATCTGCCTTGGTGTCGTGCCTCCGTTTGGTGGCCGGTGGTCACGGGATGCACAACAACGCTATCAGTTTTCTTCCACCCGCCGCCGCTGCCCCAGGCCGGCCCCCATTAAAAAATAAAAACAGAAAAAAAGGTACGAATGGCAGCTGAACCCCTCGGTATTTATGCATGCCAGCACCCCCCCTCGGTATTTATGCATGCCAGCACCCCCATTCTTGGTTACTAACGTCAACGTCCTTGCTGCTTCCTTTGGTGCTTGATCTGCCTTGGTGTCGTGCCTCCGTTTGGTGGCCGGTGGTCACGGGATGCACAACAACGCTATCAGTTTTCTTCCACCCGCCGCCGCTGCCCCAGGCCGGCCCCCATTAAAAAATAAAAACAGAAAAAAAGGTACGAATGGCAGCTGAACCCCTAGGTATTTATGCATGCCAGCACCCCCCCTCGGTATTTATGCTTGCCAGCACCCCCCTCGGTATTTATGCATGCCAGCACCCCCCCTCGGTATTTATGCATGCCAGCACCCCCCCTCGGTATTTATGCATGCCAGCACCCCCCCTCGGTATTTATGCATGCCAGCACCCCCCCTAGGTATTTATGCATGCCAGCACCCCCCCTCGGTATTTATGCATGCCAGCACCCCCCCTCGGTATTTATGCATGCCAGCACCCCCCCCTAGGTATTTATGCATGCCAGCACCCCCCCTCGGTATTTATGCATGCCAGCACCCCCCCTCGGTATTTATGCATGCCAGCACCCCCCCTAGGTATTTATGCATGCCAGCCCCCCCCTAGGTATTTATGCATGCCAGCACCCCCCCTCGGTATTTATGCATGCCAGCACCCCCCCTAGGTATTTATGCATGCCAGCACCCCCCCCTCGGTATTTATGCTTGCCAGCACCCCCCCTCGGTATTTATGCATGCCAGCACCCCCCCTAGGTATTTATGCATGCCAGCACCCCCCCTAGGTATTTATGCATGCCAGCACCCCCCCTAGGTATTTATGCATGCCAGCACCCCCCCTCGGTATTTATGCATGCCAGCACCCCCCCCTAGGTATTTATGCATGCCAGCACCCCCCCTAGGTATTTATGCATGCCAGCACCCCCCCTCGGTATTTATGCATGCCAGCACCCCCCCTAGGTATTTATGCATGCCAGCACCCCCCTCGGTATTTATGCATGCCAGCACCCCCCCTCGGTATTTATGCATGCCAGCACCCCCCCTAGGTATTTATGCATGCCAGCACCCCCCCTAGGTATTTATGCATGCCAGCACCCCCCCTAGGTATTTATGCATGCCAGCACCCCCCCTCGGTATTTATGCATGCCAGCACCCCCCCTAGGTATTTATGCATGCCAGCACCCCCCCTAGGTATTTATGCATGCCAGCACCCCCCCCTCGGTATTTATGCATGCCAGCACCCCCCTAGGTATTTATGCATGCCAGCACCCCCCCCTAGGTATTTATGCATGCCAGCACCCCCCCTCGGTATTTATGCATGCCAGCACCCCCCTCGGTATTTATGCATGCCAGCACCCCCCTAGGTATTTATGCATGCCAGCACCCCCCCCTAGGTATTTATGCATGCCAGCACCCCCCCTCGGTATTTATGCATGCCAGCACCCCCCCTAGGTATTTATGCATGCCAGCACCCCCCCGGTATTTATGCATGCCAGCACCCCCCCTAGGTATTTATGCATGCCAGCACCCCCCTCGGTATTTATGCATGCCAGCACCCCCCTTCTAGGTATTTATGCATGCCAGCCCCCCTTCTAGGTATTTATGCATGCCAGCACCCCCCTCGGTATTTATGCATGCCAGCACCCCCCCTCGGTATTTATGCATGCCAGCACCCCCCTAGGTATTTATGCATGCCAGCACCCCCCCTCGGTATTTATGCATGCCAGCACCCCCCCCTCGGTATTTATGCTTGCCAGCACCCCCCCCTCGGTATTTATGCATGCCAGCACCCCCCCTAGGTATTTATGCATGCCAGCACCCCCTCGGTATTTATGCATGCCAGCACCCCCCCCTAGGTATTTATGCATGCCAGCACCCCCCCCTAGGTATTTATGCATGCCAGCACCCCCCCTAGGTATTTATGCATGCCAGCACCCCCTCGGTATTTATGCTTGCCAGCACCCCCCCCTCGGTATTTATGCATGCCAGCACCCCCATTCTTGGTTACTAACGTCAACGTCCTTGCTGCTTCCTTTGGTGCTTGATCTGCCTTGGTGTCGTGCCTCCGTTTGGTGGCCGGTGGTCACGGGATGCACAACAACGCTATCAGTTTTCTTCCACCCGCCGCCGCTGCCCCAGGCCGGCCCCCATTAAAAAATAAAAACAGAAAAAAAGGTACGAATGGCAGCTGAACCCCTAGGTATTTATGCATGCCAGCACCCCCCCCTCGGTATTTATGCATGCCAGCACCCCCCCCTCGGTATTTATGCATGCCAGCACCCCCTCGGTATTTATGCATGCCAGCACCCCCCCCAGGTATTTATGCATGCCAGCACCCCCCCCTCGGTATTTATGCTTGCCAGCACCCCCCTCGGTATTTATGCATGCCAGCACCCCATTCTTGGTTACTAACGTCAACGTCCTTGCTGCTCCTTTGGTGCTTGATCTGCCTTGGTGTGTGCCTCCGTTTGGTGGCCGGTGGTCACGGGATGCACAACAACGCTATCAGTTTTCTTCCACCCGCCGCCGCTGCCCCAGGCCGGCCCATTTAAAAATAAAAACAGAAAAAAAGGTACGAATGGCAGCTGAACCCTAGGTATTTATGCATGCCAGCACCCCCCCTCGGTATTTATGCTTGCCAGCACCCCCCCCGGTATTTATGCATGCAGCACCCCCCTCGGTATTTATGCATGCCAGCACCCCCCTCGGTATTTATGCATGCCAGCACCCCCCTAGGTATTTATGCATGCCAGCCCCCCTTCTAGGTATTTATGCATGCCAGCACCCCCTAGGTATTTATGCTTGCCAGCACCCCCTCGGTATTTATGCATGCCAGCACCCCCCCTAGGTATTTATGCATGCCAGCACCCCCCTCGGTATTATGCATGGCACCCCCCCTCGGTATTTATGCTGCCACACCTGGGTG
>RPFO01001657.1:0-38227 GCA_009746045.1 Mesostigma viride | reverse complement strand
TCAGGAAGAAACGACACGGAAAAAAGGCGCACTCGACGCGATGCTTGCCTACATCTTTCCGCAACACACGACTCGGAACACCCGTGCACGCGATTCGGACATTCCAGGCGCTCGTGGGACACCCTCCGTCCTTCCTGTGCTGCGTGACCTCCTCCACGCTCCCCTGGAACTCGCACCCGCGCTCGAAGTTGGCGCACTTGCGCTTGACTAGCGACGTGATCCGGCCCAGCGTCACGAGGTGCTGAGCACACGCGGTACCGGTGCCACGGGGCGCGACACAGGATGCACTTGCCCGTGACGGCGGCGACCACGCCTCCGCGCCGTTTCTGTTTCGAGATCAGCTCCCTCGAACACGGCTTGTTGCAGAGGATCGCCTCGCACTTACCGCCCTCACCCTCGTGCGGCACTCGATGACCACCGGATCGTTCAACACGCACATGCAAACGTGACATTGGAGATCGTCGGACGCCACCTGCACGTGGCGACAATCCTCCGTGCAATCCATGGCTCGCTAGTCTACCCAGTTCCAGACTTTTTTATTCGTGGGAAATAAACGCGTGCTTTTATTATTATGGACATATTAGCTCATTGTCATCCGATTCACAACAACATTGTCGTCCTCCCGATCACGGGGGAGTGGATCGACGCGTACGGGAGTTACATCGACCGGCAGGACCTGGGCATCCACTTTTTCGTCGAGGACATGAGGCGAGAGGCTCAGTCCTCCTCCTCCTCCTCCTCTTCCTCTTCCTCTTCCTCGCCCTCTTCCTCGGCCTCCGGGTGACCCGCGTCCTCGTCCTCATCGGCCTTCCTCTTCTTCTTGGTCACGCGGCACAGCGACGGGACTTCGGTCACCTCGGGCTCCATGAGGAAGTTCAGACACTCCTCGCACCGACCGGGCTCGTTCTCGAAGAACTTTTCCAGGCGACTCGGAAGGACGTCCTTGAGCGACGTCTTCTTCTTGCGAGTCTTCACCACGAGCTTGTCGTCCCGCCCCGAGATGTTGCAGGCGTCGACGCCGGCCTTCGTCATGGAGTCCAGGATTTCGACGGACAACGTCCGCTTGCGTTTTCGGTGGGGCGCGAGGCTCTTGCTCGTCTGGCGGAGGATGTCGTCCACTTCGATGAACTCGGACGTCATGGATCGCATCTTCTTGCGCCACTCCTCGAGCTGGTACGCGCCCTCCATTGCTACTGTAGTCACCCGGACGATTTTGCGTGTGCCTCGAACGCACTAGAGACCGGTGAGCTCGGCGTTGAACCCGGGAGCCCCGCGGACGGCGTTTTGTGCTCCTCGAGAGGGCTCGCCCATCATGCCGAACGACTCGGTCGCGTTCACCAGGGGGACGCCGTACACCGTCGTGTCGGCGTCGGCGAGGCTAGGGAGCTCGTAACGGGGGTCGAACTGCATCGTCACGGGGCGGGGGAACGCGCCGATCGACCCGTTCCACTTGGCGTTGGCCATGACGCCCGTCGTCGCCAGGTTCATCTGGCCGAACATGCTCAGGTCCATGGGGGCGGGCGTGTACTCGCGGAGGCTCTGGATGCCGGTGAAAGGCAGGTCCTTCCGGTTGCTCGTGACGGCCAGGATGCCCTCCCCCTGCTTCAGGAGCAAGCCCATGACGTCCTCCGCGGACGGGAGGAGGTCGGTCGCGAACTGCATCTGCGCGTCAAAACCGCTCCCGATCTGGCTCAGACGGGGCGCGGCGCGCGTGTCGATGCCGTACACGTTGTCGTACTCGTCCGACGGGATCAGACGCGTCTCCGTGCCGACCTGCTGCGAGGAACGCATCGTCTCGAACTCCGGGTCGACGCACAGCTCGGGGAACACCTGCGGCCGCTCGCGAGCGCCGATGAAACTGTCTGACTGCCCTCTCGCGGCGTTGCAATAGGAGGTGGACATCTTCGACGTATAACTGTGTGCCGAGAGATTTTTCACGACCAGCGCGTCTTCCCGCCTCGGGGCTTACCGGTCAGCGGGAACTTGGAAGGGACCTTCCACTTGGGCGCGGGCAGACCCTCGTCCTCGCATTCCCACCTCGTCTCCAACGCATAGCCCATCCGCAAGATCTCCTCCTCTTTGCGTATCGTGCGGATGTATAGCTCGCCGTGGTAGCAGTTCTTGACGGGGTGCTCGGTGAAGAACCCGAACTTGTCCGGGTTCCCGTGCCAAAAGTCCCCGTGGTATTCGAACACCGTAGGGGGGTCGGTGTCCGACGTGAACCCGTCGACGTATAACGGCTTGCCTTTGGACGTGAATAAAACCTTTTCGCCGCCGTTCCCGGCGTGCTGTATCTTGATCCCTCGCTCGCGTTCCACGGATTCCAACCACCTCCTGCATTTGGACACATGCTGACTCACGCAGACCAGCCTCGCGTAGGAACTCGCTCTCGCTGCCATGGTTCGTCTCGATTGTGTGGTCGAGAGTCGCCGTCGCGACTAAATCGTTACGAGACGCGATTACTTTGCGCGGTCCGCGAACGCGATCTAGAAAACGACACCGACACGTAATCCATCAGACGAGTTGGAACGTGAAATTGATCTCCTTCGTCGGATCCCCGTCGCCGCCCCTCCCTAGATGCCGTTTCATGAGGGACAGCCACGTCGACGTGTGGCCGTAGTTGACGTCCGACACGTCCCGGACGTCTTCCTCGCCGTCGATCAGGTGCAGCATCTCGTGCGCGACCGCCCCCGCGAGGATCAGAGGGACGTGTTTCGGCATGTCCACGCCGTCCTGGGTATACTTGCATCCGCTTCTCAACATTTCCGGAAGACTCGAAGCCCAGTAGTCGGGGTTGATGACGATGCGCGGCTCGTCCTCGTCCACGCTGAACGCGAACGTCTCTTTCAGTCGGTCGCGCGTCCGCGGACTAAGTCCGGGCTCTTCTTGGAACAGTTCGTCCAACAAGAGGACGCGAGGGGTCAACGGATACCCCGATCGGAAGAACGTGCGGATGATTTCTTTCGTCATCGCCGCCAACCCCGGGTCGCGCGCCAAGATCCCGTCGATGTTGGGCGCCCTTTTCAACCGGGGCGAGTAGATCGCATCTAACGCCGCCTCGAGTTGCTTCCACTTGCGTTTCATGATATTGCACCGTATCCCGCGCGATTCTCGACCCCTCACGAAGCGCACACCTGGTTCATGAGCGCGTCGAGCGGTTTGAGGACGTACAGGAACAAGGCCGAGTACGCCGCGGTCGATGCGACGATCGGGATCGCGTGGCCGGCGATCGACCATCCCGGGAAGTACGACAGGTGGAAACCGGACGCGGCCACGAGCAGACCTATCGTCAGACCGGCGATCGCGCCCGCGTACACGAACTTCCTGTCGCTGCTAATGTGCTTGTTGTACTCGCGAGTCCAACGCACGGCCGCGAGGTTTCCTACGCCTAACACGATCATGACTAGGAATATGACCCATTCCGTGTGCGCCGGCTGGGCCGGGACGCCCACGGAACGGACGGCGGACAAGTACAATGGCAACAACGCGCCCATGGGGGCAGAGGAACCCACCAAAAAGGATTTTATTAGGGAATCGGATAACATCGGTTCGATAATAATACATGCAGACATATAATTTCGAGACTAACGGATGTAGTCCGGTGCCCACGCATACGTCCACCTTTCAGCTGTTGTCATACGCGTACACGTTTCCCTTGTTGTCTCGCGTGTAGCCCTCGGCGTGCAACTCCTCATCAGAGAGTCCCTTGAGCCGCTTGTTCTCACGGACGGTCTCGTCGTCTGACCCCTCGGAGGGCGAGCGGTTCGCGACCCCGCGGTCCACGAAGCAGTACTCGTCGGGCATGCGGTTCGACGGGAAGAACTGCAGCGACTGCACCACGGGCGTGCACCCAAACTGCTTGTCCATGAACCACATGCGCGACACCTCCAGGATGACTTGCACGTCACAGCCCTTCTGCACGTCCGCGAAGGTGGCGGGCTGGCGGTTCTCGTCAAAGAAGCGGCACTGGAATTGGCCGTCGCGGAAAGGCACGTTGCACTTGAGCGTGGGGGGTACTCCTCCTTCTTCGAGGGCTTGATGGCCGACGTGTACAGCTCCCCGATGAGTTCGTCGCTCATCTTCTTGCCGAACCATTCCACGCACTTGGAATGCGACTGCTTCTTGTTGCGGTCGTCGAGCCCCGTCCACATTTCGTAGAAGAGCGCGTTGTCCGACCCCTCAGTGGTGTGGCGGTCGAACGAGAGGTCCAGAGTGTACTTGCGGATGTCGTTGGTCCCGGGCTTGGGATCGAAGGAGCTGATGCCGAACGGCGCGCGCATGCGCGGGGTCTGGATGCGGATGGGCGTGCCGTCGACGCCGTAGGACATGTACACGGAGAGGGCGCCTGGGCCCGACGGACCCCGCCCGGACCGCTTGGGGTCCTTGTACAAGACCTTGTCCGCATCGAAGTCGTCGAAAAGGACGATGGTGGAGGCCATGGTTGCTACTCGGCGGTGGTGGTGGAGGTAGGTGGAGAGAAAGGAACGAGCTCGGACAACGCACGGGGCGACCTTTATACTTCCTCGATGTCGTCCTGGATGTCGGCCCAGGACGTGTGGGCGGCCGAACCGACACGATCGACCGACATGTTCGTGTCGTTTTCGTCGGCCGTGTCGGCTTTGACGGCACTAGTGGACGGTGCCGCGGATCGGTCGCCAATCAGGGCGCAGAAGTCGAGGAACGAGTCGACGTCATCGTTGCCCTTCATGCGCTTGACGCGGCGACAGACGAGACGGACGTTCCCCTTGACGACGCCGGCCTTCGAATCGATGAGATCGACGGTCGCGGATCGGCCCGACGGGCCGGGACCGGAGTCGGGCGCGTGCGTCATCTCTAACGCGGTGATGGCGCACAGACCGCCCTGCTGGTCCCATATCTCGGCCAGGTCCCGCGCGGTGAGGGACACCTGGCGACGACCGGAACGGCGGTTGGTCTTGTGCAGGGAGTGGACCTGGTTGCGGAAGTAGCCCTCCTTGGACGCCTTGAACTTCTTCCCCTCGGCCTTGCGACAGGCCTTGCAGAGGGACTTCCAGTCGAGGGGCTTGGCGGCCGAGGAGTCGCCGCAGAGACGGCAGACGAGTTCGGGGGCGACGTCCGGGGCGGGCTCCATCGTTCGCAGGGACACTCACAACGGGAGTGGACAGAATTTCGCGGGCCGGTTAGGCGCATAGGACGGCGTTGGCGCCGAGGGAGTGGGAACACCGCCGCGAGGAGGAGCCGGATGACGGGGCGGACTTGGCGCGGTGCTTCCGCTTGGATGCCGCGACACGGACCGAGGGCTTCTTGGCGGACGCGGACTTGGCGCGGTGCTTGCGACCCGACCGGGCGTACCGCGCCTGGTTCACTCTCTCTTTCTCTGCATCGTCGCCCGAGTCTGCATTCTCTTGATCGTCAGCCGTGTCTCGACTCTTTCTATTGCGTTCTAATAATTCATCGGTTTCTGCGGGGTCGAACTTCATCAACCCCATTGCCAGGTTCCGATCCGTATTAGTTACTTTTTCGGCTTGGTCCTTGGCTCTCAATAACTCCCTCACTCTGTCGCCCTTCGACAGTATTCCCGGGTACATGCCTTCGATTATGTCAGCTGTTTTTTTCTTTTCACGTCTCGGTCCTTGGCTTTCAACAACTCCCTTGCTCCGACGCCACTTGACAGCGCTCCCGGGTACGCATCTTCGATCTTGCGAGCCGTTCTATCTTCTAATTCTTTTTGGACAATCTCTGCAAGATAATCATCGCGACTCAAGCCGGCATAATCTCTCATTCGGTTCACGACAAGATGAGCCGTCTTTTGTCCCGTTCGTGCGTCATTCTTTTTGGCCCTATCTATAGATGCAATTGTATCACTCAAGAGCTTGTCGGACACAGTATAAGTCGTCCCTCCACCACGATATCTATTGTGCGTTTCATTATTGTCAAGTGTTTTTATGCCCGCTTCCTCCGCCACTCGCAGAATCTGGCGATATTCTGTTTTTGCATTTTCCGAATTCAGCAACGCTCTCTCGCGTAGTTCCTCGAATGCCTTGCGATCTTGTGGCGACAATTCCCCCTCGAGTAGTGTGTCATAACGCTGCACGTCACTGCTCCACTCCGTAGCTTCTAGTGCTTTATACGCAGCAAGCTTTCCGAATTCACCATCTAAATGTTCATTCGCCGTTTCCAACATTTTCATAACAAGTGCTCGCATCCCGTCCTTACCGTCGAGCGAATCCAGGATTTCCTGCCTCGATTTGCCTTCCAAAAGGCTTTGTACTATCGAGCTTCGTAACTCTTGGGCGATTCTGACACGTGCCTTTTTCAAGGCCTGTATCGATTTCGCTCGTGTCTCTGGAGTAAATCGGAAACGCGAGCGCGTAGGGGACGCACCTGCACCGACGAGGATAACACCTGCACCCGGTGCGGTGACGGACTTCCTTGAGGAACCAAGATACCCGGCGTTCCCGTAGCCGACGTACGGGTTCCCGTCCCTCCGCATCGCGCGGGACACCTTGGGCGCCTTGCCCTTCTCCACGCCCGTGTACGGGTTCATCGCCGACGCGATCCGATCCGATCGCATCCGGTGCGCCGAATCCAGAGCCACCCGGTACGCCCTGTGCTGCGTCACCCCGTGGATCTCGAACGGCGGAGGCGCCACCATGTCCATCGCCGCCCTCCCCGCCATCCGCCCCCCGCCATCGCCGCCTGTCCTGCCATCCGTCCGCCCGCCATCGCCGCCTGTCCCGCCATCCTCGCCGCCGCGCGCGTTACCGGCGACTGCAACACCGCGTTCGTCCCGTCGTATAGTTGCTCTCCGATCACCTTGGACGCGTCGAACGCCGCGCGCCCGCCGCGCGCCGCCGCGGACAGAGCCGACGACGCCTGCGCGCCCACCTTGGACCAGTCGACGCCCGCGAGCGGGTCGAGCAGTTTGGCGGCGTGCATCGCGCCCGCTCTCTGCTTCGTCGAGGACGCGTTCGCCGCCAGTGAACACAGCGCATCGCGCGGGAGCGCTACCAAACTCGCGGCGGGCTGTTGGGTGAGCGTGGAGACGATCTCGATCAATCGCCGTTGCGTGTCGGGGCCGCCCGCCAGGCCCTGGCGACACAAGCCCGAGATCGTGCGGCCGACGATCTCGTCGCCCAGCAGGAGACACAGGGACGGTTTGGCCGCTTTCTGCAGGAATTCGGCGGGCAGGTCGGGGTACATGGCCGCGACGACGCGCGCCATCTCGTCCCTCTTGAGCGTCTTTCCGACGCCGCTCGCGCAGGACCCGACGCTCTCCCGCACCCAGCTCGCCACCTTGGCCGGGACGGCCTTGCCGCCCTCGTACAGTGAAAGTAACACGTTGCCCGGAGTGGTCATGACATCAATGTTGTATACGATCAAGTCAGATATTTTTCGTCAACGCGGAATGAGTCCGGTCTTGTCACTCTGGCCGACTCGTTTCGGATCGCTCTGATCTTCTTGTTGATCTGATTAAGTTTATTATTGTGCGTTTTTGGATCTAGCGAAGGGTTGTATTTGGCATCGTCCATCTCGTTCAGAATTGTTTGGACTGCTTCTAATTTCGATTTGACATCATCGCTGAACCCCGGCACTCCGTGCAATGCCGCCCGCGCAGCTGTTACGAAGTTCTTTACCGACATCGTCTTCGCATCCGTCGGCGATGGAAATTCGCTCAAAAACGATAATGTGACTTTCGCCAATGACGGGGCGTCGGCTGCACTCTTTTCACGCTCGATCCTATCCTGACGCGCGACGCCTTCCGCCTCCCTTCTGATCGTATTTATACCCTTAAGCACCAAATTCATCCTGATCACGTTCTTCTCATGTTCGAACGGGTCGTTAATAATTTTATCAACCAATGTTTCCAGGCCCCCCTTCTAACGTCGTATTGGAACTTTTCATCCGAACGTAATAAGGATTTTAAGTTATCGGCTAGTGTTTTTACGTCGTCCGCGTTGGTCGATTTCTCGATATTCACTGGTATGTGGGACAAGGCATCGATCGTCTTCTGTCCGTGCAGTGAGGCGTTTCCCGGATTGGGATCACCGGATCCAGGATCGCCGTGTAGAAGATAACCGATCGTGCCACCCGTGAGTGCGTCCACCGTCCCCCCACAAGTTTAGCCGCGTGTACAAGTCCACGTGGAAGACTGCGTGCTAGTTCGATCAACGCTTTTACGTCCTCCGCTGTCGCGTGAGCTCCCATAGGATTGTCCAATATTTCATTGGCCGTGATGGTAAGCGCTTCGGCAATGGCCTTTTGATGTTCCGGGGTTTTCCCTGACATAAGTTCATACGCTTCACGTTCGAATTCTCCTCCGACCTCTTTAATACGTGTCATATCGATATCGGGAGCTATCGCCGAAGATACTGTACGATCAAAGGGGACGCCATCCATAATCGACTTGACGAGTTGTTGTCCTGCGTCACGTAACGCATCGTCATCTGTGTACAAAGGAGACGAACTTTCGAAAGCCGATCCCGTCTTACTAGGGTCGCGAAACATAGAGCGCAGCGATTCCAGGATTTTATCGTATTGGCCTTGTGTCACGTGGGATTTATTCAACGCGTCCTCGTATTCAGATACTTTTGTCAATATATATATCCTATCATCAGATGCTATACCTCTAAAAAAATCGTCACCGTTAATTTCGAGCACGCCGTCAATGAATTCTACACCCTTAGCCACTGTTTCGTCCGTATCAAAACCTGCGGCGCTCGCAGACGACCCCGCTCCAGACGTGTCGGATGACATGCCACCCGCACTCGCGACAGTCGTCAGGTCGTGTCCCGTGCCGACCGCGGTCGAACTGGTAGAGGAGGCCTTGGGCGCGTCGTCGCTCCTCTCGTTGCCGCCCGAGTCGCCCGCCCCGTGCACCGGACGGAACCCCGGGTAGATCGGCGCCATCACGCGCTCAAAGTCCGACGGAAGCATCATCGGAGGCATCTTCGTACCGTAGTCCAAATCCAGGCGAGACGGCATACGAACCAGCTCCCCGTCGTCCGTCGTCACCCCCGGCCACCCGCCCCCCTCGCTCGCGTACACCGAGTTCAACGACGGCGGAACCGAAAGACCCTTGCGTCTCTCCACCTCCTCGACCGCGCGCATGATCCGCGCAAGCACGTCGCGGTCCACCATAACCACCCCGAAGTCCTCTGCCTGCCGCGCCGTGATGTCGCCGTACGGGACGGGCGGCGGTACGGCCTCGGCGGTCGGCTCGACGGGGGCGGCGTACCCCTCGTTCGCGTACTTGGCGAAGTGCTCGTCGAAAATGTGCGGAGAAAAACCGTCGCCTCCTTGCACGTGCTGCAGGTACCGCGCGAGGCTCATTTATCATTCTCCCGACATAAAAAAATGGACTTCCTGTTCGTACCCGCCGGAGACCACCCCGTCACCCACGGACGCGTGTCCAAATGGGACCGCGACCGCGTGTTCCGCTCTCTGCTCCAATGCGACGACCCCGTCGCCATCCGCCACGGAGATTGCTGCGACGCGCGCGTCCTCGCCAATCCTCGCGCCAGGGAGGACGGACTCCCCTTGAACCTCTCCGCGACGCGCGCGTTCCAGACCCCCGTGCACGGCGACGTCGTCGCGCCCGGGCTCACGATGAGCGATTGGACGGACCACCTCGCCGCGCCCGATCGGTGATCGCACGCCGGATCCCCGAAATCGAGTCGGTCGTGGCCGCGCGCACGGACGCGCGCGTCTACGACCGATACGAGAACGGCGACCCTCGATCGATCAGGCGAGGGTCATTGACCAAGGACGAGTGCGTTTACTTGTTCCACTGGGCACGGGCCTTCTGAATGGCCTGCTTGTAGGTGCCGCCGCGCCCCTGGTCCCACGTCTTCATGACGAGCTGGACCCACGGGTTCCTGGCGGCCGAACCGGGCCGGCGACGGATGCAGCCGTTGGGACGCCTCGGACGTCTCGCGACCATCGTATCTTTCTATCAATCCGTTGCGATATTTTTTTGGACGCGTACAGCATTACGACGTGGCGTCATGACCAAGGACAACATGTACGCGCCGGGGCTCGCGGACGAGCTCGCGCTGATCCCCACGAAACGCGTGCGCGTCGATTACAGGATCCGAGAGGAGCCCCATACGAAGGAGTTCCCTCTCGAGGTCCACTACAAATTCCTGCGCAAGACATTGTACTTGTGGATCCCGATCCCGAGCGGGTACTCCTCCGGCCTGACGAAAAAGTTGAGGGAGGAGCGGCCGCCGTACAACGACCTCGCGTACGTGCAGATCGACAGCCGGAAACGGGACAAGGCGCACACGCCGCCCGGGAAGGAGAACGAGGCCGAGCGACTGCGGAACAACTACCTGTACCTCGAATGGTTCTACGTCCGTCCGCAGCAGTTTCGCGGGGACAGTACCAGCACGGAGAGGGCCTCGCTGGCGGGGCTCGGCAAGAAGCTCTTGTGCGCGGCGATCTTCCTCATGGTCGAAAAGGGGTTCGTGACGGACCCGGCCACCGCGGTCATCGGACTGGAGGCCGGCGGGGGACACTGCGAGATGTCGAAGGACTCCAAAAAGCGCAAGGCGCTCACCATGTCCGACGAGGACTTGCGCAAGTACCTCTTGCAGCACAAGGCCACGAACCGATACGTCGAGGTCACGACGAAGAAGATGAAGACGGAGGAGGACAAGGCGAAGTTTCGACGCACGACGGTGTGCGAGATCGAGGACAACCGCGAGCTCGCGGGGTACTACCGCCACCAGTACGGCTTCGAGATCTTCGACGATAGCAACGGCCTCGGGTTCCTGATGGAGGCGCCCTTGATGACCGTCATCGGCAACTGTGGCGACACGTACAGGAGACCGGACGCGTTGCCCGACTTGACGGCGGCGCACGCGCTGCCGGCCACGAGGACGACGCGGTCCGCGTCGAGGGCGCCCACGGCCGCTCGGACGCCGGCGCCGGTGCCGGTGCCGACGCAGGCCGCGAGGGCGTTGACTCGTCGCATCCGCGCATCTCCTCCTCCTCTCCCGCCCCCGCCCCCGCCCCCTCCGCCTCCGCCGGTCCCTGTAAGGAGACCCGCGAGGAAACGGAAACAGCCGCCGGCGCGGAGGGTGACGCGGTCGCAGACGCGGCCGCGGACGAAGGCGCAGACGCGGTGGCGCCTGACAGCGAGGACTTGACGCAATATTTTTTGTGCATATAATTATACGCGTCCATGGGCTCGAAAGGACATAAGAAGACCCCGACGTCGAAAACGCTGAATGCGCTCAAAACCGCAGCCGCGGACGATTCCGCCATAATATGTTTCGACGGGGCGCTCAAAGGTACGAATCGGAGAGACGCGATTCGACTTTATCAGATCCTCTTCCCGGGCATCTCCTTGAAGGAAGTCCGCGCGATCCGACCGCCCGATCTGTGTTATAAACTGAACGTGGCCGTCGTCGACCGCCTGAGTCACGACGCGTGCGTACAGACACTCGCCTCAGATGGAGGCGTAACGCGCGACCAACTCGCGTCTGTCGCTGCCGTGTTGTTCGGACGGACACGTGACGAGTTCGCGAAAGAAACCAAGTCTGAGCTGTGCTCGATCGTGTCCAAACGTCTCAATGCAGGCCAGCGATTCTCTTTTCTGCGTCGTCTGATCCCCGCTCGTGTCATGACCATGATTCGCCAATTGGCGAAGACGGTGTTCGCGGCCGTCGGAGACATATCCGTTTAGTGTCTACGATCCCGTTTATAGATCAGTTGATGGATACGGTCCCGAAACCGGTCCGTCTGATGATCCACGCACTCGCGGGGGCGCGCTCCGCCGGGACAAGTAATACTAAGATGAAAGGATACGTGTACCTCAACATGATCCCGGCGTTGATAAACATTGCGGGGTATCCCGTACCGCCTTGGATCACTCTCGCATTGCCCTTGCTGCACCCCGAGCGCTCCATCGATGACACCCTAAAAATGATGGCGGCGTCGGGCGGGGTCTTGGGCGTGCGCGAGGCGCGACGCGGCTTGCGGAGGTCCAAGTACGCACGAGACGCGGGGGTGGACGCCGAAGTCGAAAAGTTCCGGAAAGCGGAAATCGCGAGGGAGTCGCAAAAGATCCTCGAAGACCCGAAAGAACAGACCGGCCTGAGGATGAGAAGGGCGAAAATTCTGACAGACGAGGCACTTAAGAGGAACAAGATGTCGCTCCTTTCTAAACTCCTCGCAGGGTCGTTAAACGGCACGGTGCACGAGCGCTTGTCGGACGAAATGATCAAAATGGCGGAACAGCGAGGGGACGTGAAAAATAGAACGAAATCGCTTAAAAAGGAGTTGATGAAACCGATCGACAGGCGTGTTATGGAGGACAGCTTTGATGAATTGGGGTATGCGGAAGAGATCGGCAACCTGTCGGGGGACATCATCGCGCGCGTCCCCGTATTAGGGGACGTGCTCGGATTGGTCAAAGGTATCAAAGCCGTTCGTCAATGGTTGCCTGGTTATTCAGCTTAACGACTTTATTCCTGTAATACGAATCGATACAAATTTTCACCGAGGCGGGATCGCGACGGTGGGCGCCTTGGCCTTGCCCTTGCTAAGAAACTTGTCTAAACTGTGTTTCGGGTTCGCGGACGGCCGCGGACGTTTCAACGTCAACTTGGCCTGTTCCGCGTCCCGCCGCTTCTTCGACTCCGCCGGGTCGCGGATCGTGGGCTCGCGCACGACCGCGTCCCTCTTCGTCCTCCGCGCCTTCTCGTTGATCTCGTACACGCAATGCACCTGTTGTATCACGTCCATCGTGAACGGAGGGTCCAACACGCGATGCAGCTCGAACGGGTCCGCCCCTCGGAACTCCTCGATCGTCATGTCCCCGCCGAACATCTTCAGCACGTCCGCGGCGGAGCGGGACGCACTCCCGGGAAAGCGCGCCGCTCGCGGCTCGGGTTCGACCGCCACAATTTCAGCATCATGTCGAACAGCCACATGTTCCGTAGTTCCCTCTGCGCCCCCGACGTGTCCATGTTATAGCTCTTGGCGCACGCGAATCCGCAGAACACGCCCTTCACCAAAAAACCCTTGCCCGGCTTGTACCCCACGGGCAGCACCGCCGGGACCCCGTCGAACGGGTGGCAGCAGTGCCAGCAGCACACGTCCGTCCGTTCCGGCCACGTGTCGCGGCGTCCCTTCTCCAACAAGGCGCGTAACGGCGCGGCGCGCAACACGCGGTAGGGCGCCCCGTCCGAGATCGCCGGGCCCGTCTCGGCCCCGTCCATCTCGGCCTCGTGCTCCTCGAAGTCGTACTCGGGGAGGTCGTCCATTCCTCAGTCCCTCTTCTTCGCGGCCGCGGCGTCGAACGTGTAGTGGGCCGTCCCGCCGGAACCGAGCGACTCCGTCACCGATCTCGAATCGTACACCACGGTTTTTCCGTCGCCGAAGATGACGCGCAGGAAACAGGGCGGGTCCGACGAATCCCCTCCTTTCTCGACGTCCGCCTCGCCCTCGACCTCGCCCCCGCCCTCGCCCTCGCCCTCGCTCACGTCCCGGTCCTCCCACGGAGAGGGCGCGGACAGCCGGCCTCGCCTCGGGCGCCGGCCCAAGGCTCGCAGGGCGCGGCGACTCGACTTCTCGATCTCCGCGTGTCTCCACAGGGCCCAGACGAACTGAGGCAGACCCGCGGACGCGTAGAAGTCGCCGAGCGGACCCAGACTCCTCGCCACGCACCGTGTGCAGTCCTCGTCCTCCGCGTGCGGACGAGACCGTCCGAACGTCGCCGACAGAACCTTGCGCGAGAGCCGCGTCCTCGCGTCGACCGGGGGTCGCACCGTCTCCGTCTCCTCTTCATCTTTCCAGGGGGGGAACGAAATACGACACGACAGAGGGTACGTCACCAAGAACGACTCGGCGCCGCGGCGGAACGACACGGACAGGCTGCCCGGGGGGAGCCCGGCGGTGCGCGTCTCGGCGGAGAGCCGGTTCGACACGCCCCATTCGCACGCGAGGTCGTATCCCGTCGCCTCCCCCCACTCATCCCTCGCGGCGGCGGCGGCCCACCAATCGCGGAACCGCTCCGTCACGTCGAACCACGCGTCGTGGTCCGACACGTACGCGCGATGGATCACGACGGCCGACCCCGAGTCGATCGGCGCGCCGATTCGGCGGCCCAGACGGCACGCGACGCGCCACAGCCGCGCGACCATTGTCAGCAACGCGAACAGGAGGGACGCCATCACGGACTCCGTGATCGCGATCATCGTTCACGCATTCCGCAGAACATCTTTCAGCGCCGGGGAACGAAGCGACGACGGGTCCGTGCGGTACGTCGTGCGGACGTACCGCTTCACAGAGTCCTCGACGCGGGCGCGGCGGACGCAGGCGAGGCGACGGAGGACTTGCGACTCGGCGCACGGGACGGGGCAGGGGCGGGTTTCGGAGGGGGCAACGGAGGCTCCTCCTCCTCCTCCTCTTCCTCTTGCTCGGGTTCCTCGTCCTCTTCCTCGGGATCGTCGTCGAACTCGTCTTCCTCCTGGTCCTCGTCCGGCGGGGACTCGTCCTCCTCGTCTTCCTCCTCGAATCGCACGTCCTTGGGGGGCGGCTCCTTGGACACGCGGTGGGCAGGGGCGAGGGATTTGGACGTGCGGACGGCCTTAGTGGTGGCGGAGGACGACGACGACGATGGAGTCGACGTCGGCGCGCGCGGACGCAGCGTGAGGTCCTCGAACCACGAGTCGGATCCGGACTTGGCCGTCTTCAGAGGCATGGCGAGTCTTCTACCCCAGACGCGGCACTTATTTTTGGACCGGACGAACGCGCCTTCACGGTTGCCCGTGTCCATCGCCATGTCTCCGGCAGCCGCGAACGAGTCCGAGGGGAGGGAGGGGAGGCGATACATCGAAAAGTTCGGGCTATGCGGATAGCCCGAACTTTTGGTATAGCCCGAACTTTTCGCGAAAATCGCTAGGGAAAACGCAAACTACGACCCAAACTTTTCGCCGTCTCCGAGCCATTTGAAAAGTTCGGGCTATGGTTCGGGCTATCGATTTATAGCCCGAACCCGACCTTTTCTCCCCTTGGACGGGTGTGCGCATGCCCTGGTGCTTGCTTTCTCTTCTCTCTCTCTCCTTTCCCAACACATAAATTATACATGGATATGGTATATACGATTGTCCTATTCCAAACACATAAAAATAGAGACATTGCTAACACATAAATATTTACGTGTTAGGAACATGGCTATATATGTGTTAGGAATAGGTCTATATTTTATGTGTTAGGAAAGAGAGAGAGAGAAAAGGACAAGGCATACACCATCCACCCCGTCCAAGGGAAGAAATGGTCGGGTTCGGGCTATAAATCGATAGCCCGAACCATAGCCCGAACTTTTCAAATGGCTCGGAGATGGCGAAAAGTTTGGCTCGTAGTTTGCGTTTTCCCTAGCGATTTTCGCGAAAAGTTCGGGCTATCCCAAAAGTTCGGGCTATCCGCATAGCCCGAACTTTTCGTGGACCGCTCGACCCGGTCGCGAACATGTCGAACGCCGCACTCGTGCTCGAAAGAGATATATGCAAGCCCTGCATACCGCGCGGTCGTCGTGCTACGACCCTAGTCGGCTGTGGCGTCTAGTAGCCAGGAGTACGCGGTCAATCGAATATACGCTTTGTTCCATAATATGATTGCATTGGTATACACAATAAAGCATACAATCCTGACCGTTGAACTGTTACGGTAGCTGTATCTGACGGCGGGGAAAGCATGAGCAGAATCGCTCCGACCCCCCTCAGACGACGACACGTGTCCGACGATATGGTATCGGGAACATGGTTACCGCCCCCGCGTATGTGTAGAACATGCAGTAATGTTCCAAAATACGCTTTCTTCCATCATATACTCGCTCTGGCATACACAATCAAGCACCCAATCACGACCGTTGAACTGTTCCGTTAGCTAGATCTGATGGCGGAGAAGGTCGGATGAGAAACCATCCGACCCCCCTCATACAATGACACGTGGCCGATGAGATGGTACTGGGAACGTGGTTACCGTATCGCGTGTATATACGCGTATATTACGCCTACGGACCAGACAGGTCGCGCACCCCCTTGATGGTCGAGTCCAGCTTTGGGACACGCCTGTAGAACCTCTCGAGGTTCAAGGGGCGCGTCAACAGGAGATCCTTTCGCATGTCCTCCTTGTTCTTCTTCACGACCTCCGTCGGCGTCGGACCGGACGGTGGCGCGACGAATGTCTCCATGTCCCTTTTCACGGAGACGGCGATCTCGTGAAAGTCCCTCCCATCCCCGGCGGCGATCGCACGCCTCATGACCTTGCGCATGAAGTAATCGACGTTCTCGAGCTGCTCTTCGTTCATCAGGTCCCTGGCGCTTCCATTCTTGACGTCGTTAAGCCTCTTCAGCGCCCCCGCGTTCTGACCGGTCGCCGCCTCGCACGCCTTGTCGCCCAGAAACATCATCGTTTTCCCCACATCCCTCGTATCCATGACGGTTGACACGAAGTCGCCCAGCATGTGTTGGGTGTCCTTGGCGATCACGCGCATGCTCGGGGGGAGCGTCCGGTCCGGCACCATGTAATTGGGACGCTTCCGGGACTCGCACACCGTGTTGATGGCGACGGTCGTCGTCGTGCCGTGGACCGCGTCGTGGGCGTCTCGCACCACCTCCATCATGGTGATGTCGCCCGCCAGGATGCGGTCGACCCAGTCCATGGCCTGGACGTGAAAGTCCGGGCTGATCCACATCGTCAGCGCGTTCACCAACTTGGGGTGGATCCACACGCCTCGCTCGTCCACTGGCCCAGTCTTCATAGTCTTCACCACGCCGGGAACGTCGTCCGATGGGGCCTGGTCATAGCCCTCATTTGTGAGGGCTATTCCTGATTGGCCGATACCGGCGTCTTGGAAGTAAGGAGACCTCCCGAGAGCCGCTATGAAGTCCTTCGACTTGTCGAGCCTGAACCAATTGTCGAAGCGCTTCTTTCCATTCGAGGCCGCAGCAGTCAAGTCCTGGGCATGGATCATTCGGTCACTCTTCCGGACTTTGATGTTTTGGGCGGGATCCACTTCCAAGACCGGACAAGACTTCAACGTGAAGATCCAAAGATGATCAGTCTCTCTCGCCAACTTAAACAACGCGTGGGTGAAAGGAGCTCGACCACGGATGGCCGCCATTGTTGGTGCTCGGTCTGGGACCTCTTTTCGCGATGGAGCGAATTTATTGTCGAGAGGGGCGTCCTCCTCGCCGACATGATCCGCTTACCGACACCGACATGCTCCGCTTTACCGACACGGCTGTCCTCGCCGACACGATCTCACTTGCCGACACCGACATGAAGGTTCCGGACAGCCCGGTTCTGTGTGACGGCAGACGGAAGTCATACAACACCGTACACATCCTCGTACATTGCGAGTTCGACGCCGCATCCCTCGCACACCTCTTTGATGTTTTGGATTTGTCCCGGACTGGTCCTGTCCGTCCGAAAGATGAGTAAACGTTTCTTGTAACCCGGAAAATAATGCCCATAGCCAAAAAGCTGCCCGATGCCTTTCATCAGGTCCTTGACGTCTTTCACTTCCACGATAACGGGAGGGCAATGGGATACGATGTCAATCACGCCGGTCGGACATCGTACTTCTCGTTCGCTGCCCGGCATAGCTCGTGCAACGCGTTCTTGAATGGGCGCTTCTATCTTTTGTGTTAGTGGTTGCTTAGCCCATTCGACGACTTTGTCGATCAATCGGGCATGGATCCACACGCCTCTCTCGTCGTTTTGGCCGCTCATCACGGTCTTCACCACGTTGGAAACATCGTCCGACGGGGCTTGGTCATAGCCCTCATTTGTGAGGGCTATGCCTGATTGGTCGATACCACCGTCCTGGAAGTCAGGAGACCTCCCGAGAGCCGCTATGAAGTCCTTGGACTTGTCGAGCCTGAACCAGTTGACGAAGCGCTTCTTTCCATTCGATGCCGCAGCGGTCAAGCCCTGGCCATGGATCATTTGGTCGCTCTTCCGGACTCTGATTTCCTGACGGGGGTCCAACTCCGACATCGGACAAGGCTTCAATGTGAATATCCAGTAATGGTCGGTCTCTCTCGTCAAGTGAAACAGAGCGTGTGTGAAAGGGGCTCCACCGCAGACGGTCGCCATGGTTGGCGCTCGGATCAGGCCTCTGTTTCGCGGTGGGCGAATTTATGGTCGAGGAGTGCTGCATCCTTGCCGACATGACCGTCCTCGCCGACACAGACATGAACTTTCCGGAAGGGGTTATACAATTCAAGGTTCAAACAATCCAAACGTTGACTACTAGCATTTGTCACGTGTCGCGAGGCCCTCCTCGGTTTCGGCCGCTCGCTGGATCCGCCAGCTGCCGGATCCAGCGACTCGCTAGTGTCGGACCGGCAGCTGCTGGATCCGCCAACGGATGGATCTGGCGGCGTGCAAGCGACCGACCATCCGCTGCTAGATCCGGCGGCTGCCCAATCCGCCAGCTGCTGGATCCGGCGAGTCGCCGGTGTCGGACCGGCAGCTGCTGGGTCCGCCAACGGATGGATCTGCGTATACTGATTGTAACTACGTGCGCCTCACTGCGGCCAGGTCGCCGCGCGACACCAGGAGGCCAGCACGAGGTGACAGGCCGCCACGAGGCACGCGCGGCACGTCCCGACGGCGACCTCCGCGCACTTTCGCGCGCGCACCCCGTTACTCGCTCGATCGCTCGTGGACATTTCTTTCCCTCTGATGAGAAAAGAAGCGCACCATGGGAGCGTACCGCGCCGGGGTCGAACGAAAGAAGCCCGCGTGCTTTTGGGCGTCGCTCGGATCGTCGTGCGGACACGACGCGTACGTCCATCGGCCGCATCGCGACAAAGACGGCGGGTACGGCGACATCTCGCCTCGGGCGCGGGATATCGTCACCGGGGTGTACCACGACGCGAACGAAATTCATGGGCTGAGGAAGAAGATCGACGCCTTGAAAGCGCGGCTGGAGGAAGCGAACGCAAAACGCGAAACGCCTTCGAAAGCGACACGGGGCGGGATCGGCCCGGTCATGTGAGTCGAGTCCCGTCGTTCGCGTCACGCGACACATGGAAGGATGCCAGAAAAAATCCCGACCGAGTGTATACGTTCGAAGATGCAATGCAAGGGGAAGACGCAGAAGGGCGCCAAGTGTCGCAAGCGGTGTCGGGTTGGCAGGTCGTATTGCGGTCTCCACGGCGCCGCGGGGAAGAAGCGACGACATGCGGTGAGACAGGGCGGCGAGGAGAAAACGGGACACGACTTGTACACGGACGCGGTCGCGAGCTCGACGATTCCTATGTCAACCTCTCCGCGCGCTCGCGATCTCCTCGGCGACCGGAGTCGCAAACTCACGTCCGAGGTGCCCGACTGGAAGAAGATGGTGGACTCGTACATTCCCGATGAGCCGCAAAGTGCAACGTACGCCCATGACGCGTATGTCGACCGACCATACCGCGGCAAATCGAAGTCGTACAGGAACATTTCCCCTCGTGCTCGTGATGTCATGCTCGGTGTGGACGAATTCCAGGACCCACAAAAGCAGTCCATGGAGTCCCTCCTTCGAATGATGGAACGGGAACGCCAGGAGTTGCGAAACGCGGCACTGCCCTCTCATCCGCAGGCCGTCGCGAAACGTGTTCACGAAAAACAGATGGCAAACATGGGTCCAAGGAAGAGGGACGCCGTCCCAGACCTGAGTACTTGGTTGAAGGAAACGCAGAAGAGACACGACGAGGCCGCATCGCATTTGGAGGAGCTGCGATGGGGAAACAGTCTTGTGGCAGACGCGGTAGCGAAAACACGCCCGAAGTCCAAAAAGTAGCCGCTGGGAAAAATGTACGGCGTGTATCGTATACGCAAACGAATGCAGCGAGCTCTCGCCGAGTACCTCGAGTGGCGCAAGACGCGTCCCGAGGCGCCGCCCGCGAAAAAGGCCAAGAGTACCAAGGAACACGTCGGCCGGACACGGACTCCGAGTGCCGGGAAGATGATAAGGGAAAAGCTCGACAAGAGGTACGCGGACGCGCGTCACGCTCGGTTCTGCAAGGATGGGGACGACCGCGCCCTGCCGCCCTCGTTCGCTTCCTATACAGGAACAGTGCACATACCGTACCTGCTGCTCGTAAACACGGAGAGTTTCGACGCGCTCGCCCACGGAGAAGTGGAGTTTACGCCTTACAATCCGCGTTACCGCGAAAAGGTTTACAACATGGCCGGGCTTTCCGTGGAATGGGACACTCTGTTTGATAACCGAAAGAGCCAAACGTCCATCCCCCGAGCGATCCATCCCTCGGACATCGTCGACGAAGCGTGGTACGCCCGGTCCAACGAGTATTTGAAGCGACTTTCGACGGAAGATCTCATCCTCCTGCGATCCTATTCGCGGACGGGGGACGGGTACGCGAACAACAGCGAACAAGGTTTGTTAGGCCACCATGACCGGATTCGCAGGAAGATAGATCCTTACATACTGGACATGGAACACACCTCCCCGCTATGGGTCGCGTTTTGTCGACTGGTCAAGACCCAGGGGCTCGACACATCCGATCCCAACATATGGCACACAAGACCGACGCGGAATGACGTGAAGAGACTGAGGAAAGAACTCCAATACAAGTTGAAAGATCTTGAAGTGCGCGACGAAACGAGTCTGGCTCGTTTGGACGCCGTTCTCGAACGCTCCGATGGCAAAGACGCGATGGCAGCCGTATCGGGACTCGCGGGACTACTGGCGGAGACCCCGGCCGTGGGGGAGGAGCACATCAAATGGCTGTACTCTGTTTGGTTTTTGAAGTTTCTCTCGACCGATTACGCTGTGAAAGCGGTCGTTCCGGTGTACAAGGAATCCCTATACAGACTGATCAGACAGGCCCCGCGGGTCACGAAACCTTTCACGGTTTATCGCGGGTCTAAAGATGATTACTATCTCAAAGGGAGCAAGAACCGCGTGTACGTCAACCCTTTCGTAACATCGACGAGCCTCGACCCGGACCACGCACACGGGTTTTCCCAGAGGAGGGGCGATTGCTGCTACACGGTGATTCGCCTTCTGAAAGGTTGCCCGGCCCTGCTGTTCTGGCCTGTGAGTTACTTCACGACCAAATCCATGGAATGGGAGATATTGCTCCCCCCGGGCGTGTCCTACCTCATCAAAGGGACACGCGCGGTCCAGTTTTCTCCGCCGTCGGAAGAAACGAAGCCTTGGACGCGGGAAAAGGCGTGCAGGATGGTTCCGCCTGCGCCGGGGGCAGATACGGAGCTGATGAAAACGACCTTCGTTCTGGTGGGGGACGAGAGAACGTTGTCCGACCCGAAGTTGCGCACGCTAGAGCTGGACAAGGCGTTTGTGGCACCCGAGAAGGAATATCAGCATACGATATGATCCGTTTCGGTGGGAAACATGTATGATGGTAAGTGTATACCCGCTCGCGATGGACGCCAAGCTGCTGATGCACCGGCTGAAGTTTCCTTGGCATTCGATCTTCTGGACGACGTTGAGGATCGCGTTAGTCGTCTTCACGATATCGCTCTTCGCGATCCTCAAGCCGAAAGAGTACACGTTCCTCGACATCCTCCACACGCTATTCTACGGCCGGCCCAACGCCTTGACAGAAGCAGACGGGCAGACCGTGAAGAAGTTCCGCGAGGCCCCAGTGAGCATGCGGACCATCGCGGTGATCACGATAGCCCTGATTACGGTCATGGGTGAGAAGGCGGCGGCGGTCGAGCAATAATATATCCATTCTTCTTATAGACACGATGTCGTCCACCGCCTGGAAGCGCGACGTCATGCTCACGCTCAACTGTCCCGTGTCCGAGGCGTTCCCTCTCGCGGGCATCAACCGCCCCGTCTTCTCCTTCCGCGCTCAGTCCTCGTCGGCGCGGGTGCTCGCCGGCGTGCTCGCGTACGACAACGCCAGTCACGAGATCGCCGGCGCCATTTCCGTCATCGTCCCGCCTTTCGCCGAGGTATCGGACGACGACAAGCGCGCCATCGACCTGATCGCGCGCGTCCTAGACGGGCACTACGCGGTCCACGGCGCGACGTTCGTCGAGATGCCCGTGCGCCCGGCGGGGGTCTCGAGTCACGTCAACATCACGACCGGGAGCTCGAACGGCCCGATTCCGCTGGCCGATTTCCTCGCCGCCGACGCGACCCTGTCGAGGTTCCACGCGGTCCCGATGGCCGACGGGGGCACCGCCTACGTCCCGAAGCTGTCGTTCGCCGCGTGAGACCTCACGCGGATAGCTTGCGTTTCTTGATGGAAGGCTGTCTCCTGGACGTGACATTCAGCCTTTTGGCGCGCGTGTCCTCGTCCTCGGGATCAAAGAGGGGCAGGTAGTTGTCGTCGTCCTTCGTCCTTCCGGGTTTATTGCGGAGGACGAAATTACGCAGGTATTGTCGCGGTCTCTTCTCTTTCATTTCGTCCAGGCCTTCACGATCCGACTGATTTTGAAAGTCTCGCAACCTTTTGAGCGTCGTACCATTAGGCCGTCGATAGTATGGTGACCCATATTCGGACGCGCCTCTCGGAGGCAATTTGACCGGGAGCATTTGACCTCCCTTTCCGTCGTCTATGAAAGGGATCTCGCTGGTTTGGATCGCGTGTCCGAAGTAGTCGTGCGTGCTATCTAATCCGTTGAAAAGTTTGTTGTTGCGTTGGAATATGGGGCCGTGGTCGTCGTATCTGAGATCGCGGACAGGAGCCCATCTCGCATTCGCGGAATGGATCATTTCGTGCGCGAGGACTTGTAACAATTTTTGCGCGTCGGATCGGATCACTCTCCCCTCGTCCGTGCGAATGGTGTTTTTGTCTGATGACGCCTTCCCCCACCCCCCACCGTCTCTGTTGACTGCGATTTTGTATTTTCCCAGCGAATATGCGTCATTATTCTTCGCATACCCTTCGTCGGCGTTCTCTACTCTCCACATGACTTCGTGTAAGGGGAAGGAGTTCTCGAAGAAGTTTTTGTTAACTACCATGGCCGCCTTTTTCAAGTCCGCGTCGGTCAAACGTAACTTGCCGTCTTTGACCAAGTCGTTTCGTTGCATGCCGGTGAGGTCTTCAAACTCTTTGACGGCCTTGTTCCAACGCCACTTCATCGTGCCGAGGGGGGGCGTACCTGATCCATGCCCTTCGTCATCCCCGGTCCCACCATGCGATTCCAGTTTGCACCCCTGGCGCGTACGAGCTCATTGAGGTCCAGCTCCCCTTTGCGTACCCTTTCCGAAAAATCGTTGAATTGTTTTGCCGTTTCTTCGATCGACCAATCTTTCATTTTGTTCTTCAAGTGAGGTCCGAAGTAGTGGCTGAATTCGACCCACATGTCCGGCTTCTTCCTGACACCTTCTACCGGGTCGTACCACGTCTCGGCGGGTTCCTCCATCTTCACCTTCGGGTCCGGTCTTCGCCGGGCCTCCTCGCTTTTGGGTTGAAGGTGACTCCTGCGCTGTCTCGTCACGTCCTTCATGGCCTTGTCCCATTTCATCTGCTCTCTTCTCCGTTCAAGCTGTAACGCGGGCACGATCCTGGTTTCAATTTGGTCCAGTCGCCTCTCCAACGGTAAGCTTTCCTCGTACGATAGGTTGGAATCGTTGTTGAACGGGTCGGTTATCTCAGCAAGTTTTTCCGCCTCTTCCTTCAACTCCATCACTTTCTTCTTGTTCGCGTCCTCGACTTTGGTCGTAAGATTTGGTTCGTCTCCATCGTCGATTTCGCCGGCTCGTGCGATGTGACTCTTTCTCGGCCTCGTGTTTCGTTTCGCTGCCGTGCCGGTCGGCTTCCGGGCAGCGGCGGTGCGTTTCACAGGCGGGGTCGCGGTTTTCCTTTTCGAGGGCATGCGTGTTATTCCCATATACTCTAGGCACATATTTTCGATTCTCCACTGCCAGGGTTGTCTGCACGACCATTAGCGCCTCACGCGGACGTCTTTTGTCTCTTCATATATTTCTTCACAAAGCGCCTCTTGTCGCGCGTGTCGGGGTCCTCGCGGTCGTCCAGGGGGAGGAAGTCTTCCGGGTAGTCCCTCCTCGTTCCGGGCTTCTTTCGCAGCACCTGGGTGCGCATGTACCTCTGAATATCGTGATCTTTCAATTCTTGCACACCTGCCTCGTTTGTTATCTGTTCTATTTCCTCTAGTTGGTCAAGCGTATAGGGTAGACGGCTCGCGGAGTAGTGTTTTTCCCCTGTCTCGCTCGCTCCAATGGGAGGCCTTTCATAGTCGTACAATGAAAAAGTCTCCTCACTGTCCCCTATGTAAGGGATATCCTTTTTTGGGACACGATGTCCAAAGTAGTCGTGGACGGTGTCAAGACCGTTGAACAGACGGTTATTGCGATGGAAGACAGGACCATGGAAGTCGTATTGGAGATCGCGGATAGGAGCCCACCTCGAATTTGCGGAATGGATCATTTCGTGTGCAAGGAACTGTAACAATCTCTGTGCGTTCGATCGGACCACTTTCCCCTCGTCTATCACGATTTCGGTCTCGGGAGAAAACTCCTTGAAGGCCTTGAGCGCAGATGGTCTTGCGAGTCCGATCTTGTTCTTGCCTAGCGAGTACGCAAGGGTTTCGGGGTCGTCTTCCTCATCTATTTTCCACAAGACTTCGTGTACAGGGAACGAGTTGGCAAAAAAGTTTTTGTTCACCACCATCGCCGCCTTTTTCAAGTCGCTTTCCGTCAAGTTCAGTTCCCCGTCTTTTAAGAGGGTTCGATCGATACCGGTCACTTTTTCAAACTCTCTTACGGCCTTTTCCCAACGCCCTTTCATCGTTCCTATGGGTGGGCGCACCTGGCTCAACCTCTCTGTCATTCCCGGTCCCATCTTGTGGTCCCAATTCGCGCCTCTGGCACGCACTAGCTCGTCGAGGTTCAACTCCCCTCGTTGGACTCTATCCAGAAAGTTTTGATAACGTCTCGCGGCCTCCTCTTTTGACCAATCTTTCAACTTGTTTTTGCCAAAAGGTCCGTAGAAACTAGCGAACTCGACCCATGTGTCCGGAGTCTCATTTGTCCCCTTCTTTTCATTGTAAACCCCGTCTTCAATCTTTACCCGTGGAGCAGCGTGTCTCCCGCCACTCCTTTTTTTCTTAGGCACGTTCTCCATAAATGCCAACTGGTCGTTATTGGACCTGCGGCGTTTCCTCGTGGGAGGAATGTCACTCGGCAGGGGTTCGGCCGCGGCTGGCGTAGTTATAAGGTCGTACATAGGTCGTGTCGGGGAAAAAGGGTGAGTAACCTCATAATCACGGTTTGTCAGCGTATCGAACGACAAATTCGGATCGGCGCCGAACATATCCAGGTCATAATGGATCGGGGGGACATCGAGTATATCGTCTGCATCGGTGAACACCGGATCTTGGGATATGGGGTCGCGCATGGGTTGTGTCGTGGGAGGAGAGTGGGTGACCCCATAAGTGTTCGGAAGGTTTTCCAAGTTCTCAATGAATCCCATCCATTCCTCCTTGTCTTCCTCCGTCAGGTCTGGTACCTCTTCGGCCCGCGCGACGTGACCTTTCCTCCGCACCGCCTTCTGGAGCGTCGTGCTTCGATGCGCGACCTTGGGCTCCTTGCGCTTTGGGGCGACGCGTCTCTTCGGAGTACTAGTCGCGATCTTCTTTTTCGGGGGCATTCGTCTCCCATACACTCTCGTAACATTATTTATCAACCGTCGCCGTCGATCACATACGTCCGCGCAATCCTGTCCACGTCGGTTTCCCGGGGGGCGGTGCACTGTCCTTCTTAGCCACTCGCGCTTTCTTGGTCTTCTCCAAAGTTCGTTCGACCGGTTTCGGCGTTGCGTACGGTTCGGAACCCCGCTCGATCTCTTTCGGACGCGGAGGAGGGTCGTCGCGTCTCGCGGAAGGACCGCCTCCGCTTCCTCGCGACGAGTGGTCCGACTCCCGCTTCCTCTTCTTCGCGGCGAGCTCCGACCCGTCCACGTAGATTTCCGAGACCCATCGATCGATGTACGGATCGTGGTGGCCCCCTCTCTTGGCTCTTTTCACGACGCGGTCCCAACAGACCTCGTCTCGTACCGCCTTGTTCGGCGTGAACTCGGGGACTTTGGCCAGCATCGGCCTCCTGGTATGCGACTTGATCTGGTATACCACGCCCGGGGGCAACAAGATTTCCGCCTGTTCGGGTTCGGCCGCGATAGGCCATACGCACAAGGCAGGGGTCCCCGGCATGAGGTGGATGATCTTGAAGCAGCAGTCCGGCGTCCTCTCGCTCCCCCAGCTCGTCATCGCGGTCATGAACCGAATCGACTGGCTCGGGTCGACGGACGTCGACACGGGGTGCAGGTTTTTGTACACATCCGACGTATGAAAGGCGGATTCCCCGTGTCGGTAATAGTCGTTGGACACGCCTCGGTACACGATCATTTCTCGTGTGACGACGGGGATGTCGCTCAGGATCTTATGAAAGTCCTCCTTGTACCGTATGGCGACGTCCCTCATGAAAGACGTTTTCAGGTATCGGTGCACCCACTTCGCCAACATGTAGAGGATGTCCATCAGCCTGTGGTCCAGCGTCGCGATGGTGTCGATCACCTCTTTCCACGTGGACAAGTTTGTAAGTCGGTTCCGGAGGGCCCTGTCCACGACAAGATCGACACCTGGATCCTTCTCGCGTTCCGCGAGGTGCGTTTCTAGGGAGGCGCGGAGCTCGCCCACGTCGCCGGGCCGATCGCACGTCTCGCGAGGGTCGATATCGGACCCTTCCATGATCATGCGCACGAGAGTCGTCCAGGTCGGGTTGGTGTTGCGATGGAAAGGGATGGGACGTCCCGACTCGGCGTAATCCTTCTCCCTCTCCCTCTCGCTCATGAGGCGTCGGAGGTACGTGCTCTTGTCCTCGTTCGTGAACAGGTGTGCGTCGTACGTGTAGTTGACGAGATCGATGAGGTCAAGCTGCGGGGCGGTCCGCAGGTACTCCAGACAATCGCGGAACCATTTCTCGTCGACCAAATCCCAAAAGCTGCCTCGCGAGTACCCCGTCAAGGTGGACAGCATCGGATCCAGGAGGTCGTGCGTGAACGTATGGATCGCGATCGAGTTCTCCCTTTCCGGCATCCACGACGGACGACGTGCGAGACTCACGGGCTCGACCGCGCTGTGACGGGATTCTAATCTCGGGTAGTGCGCGGAGATCGTGCGATGGACGACCGACGGTTTGTGATCGAACGCCGCCCCTTCCTCGCAAAAGCGTCTGTGAGGCTCGCTGGCGTATCGCACGCTTCCGTCGTGGATTCGCCTGTCTGTCGTTACGTGCGCCATACCTATGCCGAGCGTTTTTTTTTCGCTGTACCGTGTATACCATGTCCGGATCCGAAATCCTCTCCGGCTTCAAGGCTCTGCTGACGCCAGGCGATCTCACCCAGGACGCCATGCACATCCTGCGGATGCAGAGTTTCACCTACGCCCTGATCCTGGCGTTCCCGCTCATGGGGGCCAAGGCGCGCGAGAAGGTGAAGAGCGAGCGGTACGGCTTGAACATGGGCGCGCTCGCGGCTGCCGTGTGTGTGTCGATGACCGACAACTTCCTCAAGGGCGGGATGTCGGGTCTGAAGACGGCCATCGGGTGGTTCAACGTCCTCGTCATGGCCGCGGTCTTGTACGGCAGCTACTACGTGGCCCTGCTCGTATGAGACGAAAAAAAAGTCGAAGGAGTTAGTATATCGCATTCCGGATGGCGAGCGTGATCACCGCACCCGTGGACGTCGCCAACAAGGTCACCGAGTCCGTCGGAGACGCCGCCTCCGCGACCGCCAAGAAGGTCGGGTTCGTGCGCGAGGACGGCAAGCTCGCGCCCATGTTCGCCGTCACGCTCGCGGTCATGATGGGTCTGAGCGTGTTCACGGCGACCGACTCTCTGATCGCCGGCATGTTCCCGAGCACCGCCACCGGCGGAAAGAGGTACGCCAAGATGGCGGGCGCGTCTGTCATCGGTTTCGCCGCCTTCGTGGGCGCATGGTCCGCGTTCCGTCGTTAAGTCCAGCCCGCGTACGCGGGAGCGCGAGGTCCGTGCTTCTGGTACCAATACAGGTATCCGGTGACAGCGCATATCGAAAAGGCGGCGATCGCGATCGTCGCGGACGTCGCTCGCTTCCTATCAAACTCCTCCTGCGCGGATCGGATCCCTTCGTCCCTCTCCATCTGCGACCGAGGCGTCGTGCCTTCTTTACGTTCGCGGAGTTCCATCTCTCGGAGGATCCGCGGCGCGTCTCGACTCCTACTATCCAAGTGCCACGCGGCGGACGCGCCGCCGATCCCGACCGCGCCGGAAACGAGTGTGAGTAATGGGAGGAGTCCGACCATGTTCTTTATTATTACATATTCATGAATAAAATTAGAGGTTCGTTCACGTCGGAACGCATGTTTTCTCATTTCACGGTAGGATAGGATCGATCAACCGAGCAGTCGCTGAGGCCACTCGTCAAAGGCCCTCTGCATGACGGGGATGTCCCGTCGGAAGTACAGTTTGTACCCATTGTTTTCGCGGGTGGGGGGTTCGGTTCCGTGCGTCTTCTTGTACTCCTTGTACACCGCCCCCCGAACTGGATCAGGTGCGTGGCGTCGAAGTTTCCGTGTCCGTATCGGGCCTTCAAGAAGTCGACGCAGCGGAACGGGACGTCGTTCTCCTTGTCCGCCTCCAGATCTTCGAGCACGGCGATCGACTCCGAGAACGCCTCGTGCAACGGACGCATGCGCTTGTCGCTCTTCATCGCCTTCACGACCGCCTCGGGCGCGATCCAGGAAGAGTCCGTCCCGAACACGTCCTCGGACTTTGCCCCAAGAGCGGACAACAGCGCGCCGACGTGGACGGCGCCGTCCGCCTTCCTCCGGAGAAATGCGATGTGGCTCTCCGCCAGCGTGTTGGGGATCGAGAAGGGTTCCACGTCCGACCCGAGTGCGGGTGGGGGGGAGCGGGCGCGGGGGAGGGAGAGGGGGCGGTGGTGGCGCGCGGGGTCTCTTTCATGACACCCATATCGACGACGTCGAGGTTCTCCACCTCGGTCTTGGCCGCGGACCGTCGGGTCCTCTTGCGGGACTTGGTCTCGACGACGGGAGCGGCGGGGGCCGCGACGGCGCTGGTGTCTGGTTTCACGACGATCTTACCCATCTCGTCTCGTGCTTTTATACCCATCCCCTGGATCTTTTTCTCGTCTCGCCGAACGAACCTACGAGAGGAACGACACGAGGAAAGGTATCCGCACATTATTTGCGTGGCTGCTACTATGGAAAGGCGCATGAAAGCGAGAAAGGAGATCTATCTGGATAACAATTCGACGACACGGCCGCATCCTTGCGTGTTGGACGTGTTTCGCAGGGTCGCGGAGACGTACGGTAACCCGTCCTCCTCCCACGAGATCGGCAAGGTTTCCCGCTCCCTCGTCGAGAAGGCGCGGGCCGACATCGCGCGCGATCTGCGCGTCCCCGTCCGGTCCGTCCTGTTCACGTCGGGGGCCACGAGAGCATGAACATCGTGTTGCAGGGCGTCATGGAGAAACACGGGTTCGAGGGCGTCGTGCTGACGTCGGCGATCGAGCACCCGGCGGGCATCAAGCCGTTGGAGCATCTGAAGAAGGAACACGGGGACAAGATCACGATCGTGCGGCTGCCCGTGGACGCGGAGGGGTTCGTGAAGATGGAGGCGCTCCGGGAGGCCGTCGACAAGTACGGATCGCGCGTGAAGCTCGCGAGCATCATCTACGCTAACAACGAGATCGGCACGATCCAGGATCTGTGCGCCATCCGGCGTGTCATCGGGGATCGCGTCCATTTCCACTCGGACACCACGCAGGCGGCCGGTAAGTTCCCGCTCAAGGGTTTCGATGCCTGGACAGCTTCGTCGTGTCCGGCACAAGATCCATTCGGTCAAGGGCGTGGGCGCGCTGGTCCTCCGCAAGTCTCCTTCGTGTCTGGCCCCTCTCACGTACGGCGGGGGACAGGAGAGGGCCGTGCGGCCCGGGACGGAGTCGCCGCCACTGATCGCGGCGCTCGCGGAGGCCGTGCGCGTCAACCGCCGCCACGAGAGGAGGGACGTGGCGCGCATCCGGGCTCTGAGAGGACGCCTCGTGGCGGATCTGGAGAAGATGGGCGCGGTCGTCCACGGGCCGAAGGACGAGAAGTGGCGCCTGCCGAACCTCGTGAGCGCCGCTCTGCCCGTTCGCAGTTCGCGCGCACTCGTCGCCCGGTTGGCGAAACGGGGGATCGCGATCTCGACCGGGTCGGCGTGTCATCTGAAGCGGCGCAGCGAGACGCTGAAGGCCATCGGACTGCCGAGGAAACTGGAGATGGGCACGGTCCGCATCGGGTTGAGCGCGTACACGACGTCCGAGGAAGTTGGCGTTTTGTTAGATGCGTTATTGGGGACCGGGAGGTAGTCGCGAATAGGTTCCGAAATAGTGGATAAGCTGATCCATCATCGGAACTGTAAGACCGAGTACGCTGGGCAATATGGTCGTAATTGTCTCGAGGGGCATGTTCGCGAGTTGTCGAAATGCTTCTCGGATCCGACGAGTCTGCTCTTCACTGGCCTGCATCTCTTCCTGAGTCGGCTGTCTCCACCCTCCTCCCATTCTCCTGTTCGTATGCCCTATCACTTGGAGTGCCGTGGAGGGTCTACCGTTCGTCACGCCGTTTGCGACAGGATCATCACCTATCCTCTCTCGTTGCGTTTCTGCATCCGTGCCCTCCATTCTCACCCGTCGGGCTTCGGCTCTCTCGTCTGCGTTCAAACGTCTGCCTACGATCACTCCAGGCGGTAAAGGGAATGCCTGCGCACTCGGTGCGTCTGGACGTGCGCTTGATCCCAACACGGCCACCCGTTTGCCTCGGTCGTCAACCGTGGTATCAAACGGAGTTCGCTCGTGGCGCGGGGTGACTCCGCGATTACCCTCCCATGATCGGACCCCTGTTCCGCGCTGGGTCGCGATTGCTTTGTCGCTCGTGCTACCAATCGCTCCTCCTCCGCCTCCTCTAGGGTCATCTCCGTCATCAGGGGGGTCATCGTTATCGTTTCCTCCGCGATTTTCGTTTCGGTCGTCTCTCTCTCGATCGCGTGTTTCGTGGTCGCCCCCACGGCCACCACTCTCTGAGGCGTCGGTTGTGGGATCTCGAGAAGGCGGGGCGTCGTCGAGTCGATCGATACGATTTTTCAAATGAGCTTGCAACGGGAGGGCGTATATGATGAATTGGATTACGCTCTTCCACCAAGTTCTCTTTTCCTCGGTTTCTTCCTGGCTTTTGATGTCTCCTACTTTACTGTCCAACGTCTCTAATAACGCGTTTCCGAGACTTTCATACAACCTCTCTGCGTCATTTACAAACACGTGCCGTTCCGCCATAAGCTTGGCGCGTGTCTCTTCGTCCGTGGTCTTATCATCTAACTCATCATCAATGAATTGAATACTTTCCTGTGTTGCTTTGAGATTCCATAACTGTTCCGATGTGAAATATTCACCGAAAAACGACAATGCCGTGTCCAATGCACTTGAAAGATCCTCTATATTTTTTGCACGTGCTTCTAAAACCGTCTCGCGCCACGACAGCTGGTGTCGCAGTCGATCCTCGATCGCCTTAACTTTCTAGTTCGCCACGCACACTCTCTAACTCACTCTCTTTTTCGCGAATCGTTTTTTTCATTTGCTTGGCGTAGTTTCTCGACGCTATCTCGAGTTGTTCCAGTTTAAGTTTTTGTGCATTGACTTGTTTATCCAGTTCCTCAACGACATTTTCATGTTGTTTTTGAATTTTTCGCATTCTCTCGGGATCAACGTATTTTTTTTTTATCTCTCGTAACTGCTCATCATGTGATGCTTGCGTTTCTGTCATCTTATTCTCCAACTCTCTCTTTTTCGCATCCAGCAGTCGTCTTTGGTTTTCGATTCGCGCTGACTCTTCGGCGTGTTTTTGTTTGAGCTGTTCCAATTGCGTTAGTAGGTCGTAGTTTTTGTCAGAGAGTAACCGAATTTCGCGCTTTTGATCATTAGTTGTATCGGTTGGGATGGTCGAGGATTGTTGTGCGATTTCCTCTCTGTCGCGCTCGATTTGATCCCGCAATGACGCCATTTGTCTCTCGTGTTCTTCTTTGATCCTATGCAATGCTGTTTCGTAAGTCTGTTCAAGCTCGTCTAGCTGTGCCCTTACGGTTTTTACCGACGCCGTTTGCTTCATAATTTCCGCGGACTTGGCTCTCACGGTTTCCTCCAACGCTGCTATAGCCGATTTATACGAGAGCTCGTTTTGCACACGAGTCTTAAGGAGCTCGATCTCTCTCCTTTCCCACGATTCGACTAACATGTCGAAGTCCTGTCGAGATTGTGCGAGTTCAGTTTCCCTTTCTCGCAAAGACGACCGAAGTTCCGCACGGTCATCCTTGAGTTGTTTCATCTCGTTCTGTAAACGCCGTATTTCACCCGTTTTCTTGGCCAGTGTCCAATCCGCATCTTCGCGTACGCGCGATAATTCTTCATTTTTATCGGCGATGTTTTTCTCGAGCAGAATGTCAAGCTTTATTATCCGAGCGCTTGCGTCGTCTGCGTGTGCGACGAGAGAGTCTCTTTCTCTGTTCATTTTTTGTATATTAACTTCTAGCTCGTCTACTTTGTCTTCTAGTCCTTGAACCGTAGCCCTAAGTTCATTTTCCTCTTTCTCGGATGTCGCCTTGATACCTTCTAATTCTTTGATCTTATCCGCAAGAGATTTCATCTCCGTCTTTGAAGTAATTAGGCGGTCATTGAGATCTATGATCTCTTTCATGCTTCTCGCATTTTCGATCGAGTGTTGATCGATCAAGCTTCGTACGCGCTCGTCGCCTTGTTCGATTTCCTTTTTCAACTTACTTTCGAACTCTGCAGCCTTTTCGGACGTCTCGCGGTTTTTCTCCTCGATTTGACGGATGGTTGTTTCGTAACGAGTTTGCTGTTCTCCCAATATGCGCTCGTGTGCGGCGTTGAGCTCTGTGATCTCTTTTTCCTTTTCCTTTATCATGTTGTTGATAGTTGCTTTGGCACCCTCTTCTGATTTCCGTTTTTTGGACATGCAATGTTCTCAGCTCATTCAATAGACGTCCTATATCTCGGTTGTAAGCAGTTTGTGCGGCGTCCTGGGCGTCCGCGAGTTCTCTTTTGAGCGAATTAACCAAATCCTCCCCCGCTCGTTGCGTCGTCTCTAGTTCTTCTCGGAGTCGCTGGCCACTCGCCGTTTCCTCGCTTAGACGATTACTGACGTCTTTCAACTGTTTTGTAACCCTTCCCTCTCGGTCCTCGCTTCCGACGCGGCTTTCCCTCCGTTGGCCGCTTGCAACTCCAGTTCGGCAATGCGGTTCTCGAGAGATGTCTTCTCCGTGTTTAGCGATGACATGGCATCGTTGAGACGCGCGATTTCGTCGGTTTTTGACTCCATATCCGAACGAACGCGCTGAAGAAACTCTTTGTTACTCTGTTTCAAACGATTCAGTTTTTCAGCGGTTCGAGCGGTTTCGGACCTGGCATCGTCTCTCTCTCCCATTACCCTGGCCAATTGTTGGTTATGATCATCCAACAATTGCTGTTTAACTTTCTTGAATTCTTCCGTGACTCTTACTCGCTCGGCATCCACTTTGTCATCTGTTTCCGTTCGCGCAAGGTCGGCGAGTTCAAGCATCTCATTGCGAAAATTTTCCTCCATTGCATCGAGTTGTTTTTTATACTCTGCGTCCGCGGCAGCGACCGCGGCGTCGATGCGTTCTTTTTCCGTCGTAGAGGGGGTCGCTGTCATTCCGGCCACGACGGACTTGGTCGCGTCGTCATCGGAATCCGCGACGTCGACCTCCTCGCTCTTGATCATGTCCAGATCGGACGGACGGTGCCAAGGGTCATAAGCGCGCACCCCGTTGACGACCCCTCCGATGAGGAAGTCGTCCGAGGGTCGGAACCAGGTGTGCATCATAATGCGTGAGGGGTATTACTATACGGTTCGTTCTTTTTATCCGCGCGAACATCCGCGCTTCTCGCGAGGAGCCCGATATGACATGTGACGGGTCCTGTATCCGTCGCTCCGTCTGCGCGTCTTGTCGCCCTCGTTTCCGCCACGTGTCCAGAGTCCGAGAGAGAGGGGTTCCGGACTTCGCGCTCGCGTGTGATAGGGTCGGCGTCTCGCCTCTGGACGGCGCCGATCTGATGCTCAAGTATCTCTGCCGCACGTGCTCGACGCCCGTCGACCTCGTGACGTATGTGACGCGAGCTCTCATCGCGACCGCGTCCTTCGAGGACGGGTTCGAGGAGATTTTGAGAGGTACCACTCCCGCGACAACTACAACGCCGTCACGGACGACATCTGCGCCGTGGCGTCCTTTTGGCGGTTCTGGGAGTCCCAAAGGCTCGCGACGCGAGCGACCGTCGCCGACCAATGCGCCGAAGCCGTCGTCGCGCTAGGACAGCGAGCCCGTCGCATCGCTGGCCCGTCTCTGCGTCCCGCGCTTGTCGACCGCCGATCTGGCGGCCGCGCGAATGTACGGCTTGGCGTGACCTCGGCGTCGTACGCGTCCGTCTCCTCGTGCAGTTTTCGGCGTAACAGAGATCGCATGTGAGCGACGAACGGCGGCGTTGTGTACGCGCGCTGCCGTACGGACTCCACAGGTCTTCCATGATGTCGAACGTCTCCACGTCGAACCCCGCGCAACACGCGCGGACGGACCGGATGGTACTTGGATCGACCTCTCCCCGTCGCGGCGGAACAAACAGGTACTTGCGGTACCGCGGGAACCTGCACGCGTCTTTCAACAGTTGTCCGAGTCCGGTCGTCCATTCCCGCGCCTCACGGACGTCCACGAGCGCGGAGACAGGGTCGTGCACGACCGCCGACCCGAACGTGGCGTCAGTTGATCCTATGACGCACAGGATCCGGCGGGAAATGTCGGCTCGGACGAGAGACACGCGGCAAGACGTCCAGTTCCCACTGTTGGATCGTCTCGGCCATTTTATCGCTTCCTAATGATACAATATGTCTCGCTTCGGTGTCGTGCTCGTGGAAGCGCTCGTGGTGTCGGCGGCGATGACGGGAGTCATGGCCCTCGCGCGACATCTTCACAAGAAACACGACGAGGAGTCCGCGGCCAAGGAGAACGGCGTCTTCCTGCAAGTGGCGGTTTCTGCGGCCCTGCTCCACGTCTTGTTCGAGGCCATGGGGTGGAACCGCAAGTTTTGCGTGCGAATGGGCGCGACCGGGCGATTATCGCCGTAAGGGAGTATAAGGATCGATGATTCTACCGCACCTATCCTTCGCGGTCCTGCTCGTGCTGTCCATCTGGGTCGCGTCGACCGCGATCGATTCCGACCGGCCCGACGTGCTTCTAAAAGGAACGTTGTGCGACGGGACTCGCGTCGTACTGCGTTCCGACCAACCTCATAGGTACGTTCCACTGGAAGATGACGTCATCCAATACGACACGACGACCCGACTCGGATGTGTCGTCCTCTTCCTACTCGTCGTCATCCTGGCCGTCGGATGGCGGATGTGGTTCCGCCCTCCTCGCAATAAAAGCGTGCAGAACTGGATGGCCTGATCCTCTCTCTCTCTCTCTCTCTCTCTCACTCTCTCTCTCTCTCTCTCTTCGAGGATGAACGGCGTGCCCCAATACATCTACCAAAAAGAGATCGAGCTGGCGATCGCCCGTCGCAAGAAACAGCGACGTCTCACGAGGATCGCGCAACTCCACGCGCTCGACGACCAACGGGTCTCGGCGTGCGTGTTCTGCCGCCGCGAAGGGCTAAAGGAAGGGTGGAAGTTCCACGGGGCGTGGCAAGAAACCATCCCGCTCGACGAATCGCCCGCCCCTTGGCTCCTCGTATGTGGACCGTGCTACGACAAACGGTACGGCGTGGGCCGCGATGAATCGGACATGTTGAAGAACATGAAGGCCGCGCCGAACAAGAGGCTGCTATACCACCTCACCATACACAACGACGCCGTGTTCGTCATGAATTACATAAGTGCCATTTGAGCCGCGAAAGAAGCCTTTATTATTTATGATGTAATAAATCATTCGTTTCCGCTTTCCATACATGCGTGCGGTTTTCGTGTCCATACATAGACAATTCATTAGGCCGTTTCATTAGGCCGATTGTTGCGCGCGCGGGGCGTCAATCGCCACTGTGATTCGCGGCGTTGTATCGTCGCTCGAACTCGTCTAGGTGGAGCGGCGTAGGGTCGTTCCGCGGAACAGACGCCAAGAGTTCGCGCACTTCCGAAACAGGGAAGTAGGGCGACGAAAAGGCTTCTTGCGCTCTCCTGCGCCGATTCTCGCGGCACGATACGATGGGCGCCTTATCGGGGCAGTTCATGGTCGAAGGGAGGAGGAGAGCTCGAGGAGGTGAGAGTGGGGAAGACCGGGTCGCTCGCGGCTTTTATGTCCTTCGTGATCGTGTCGTTTCTGCCGATCGTGTCGGTTCGATCGCGTTCGGCCGACAAGCGGTTGTAACCGTTTTGGATCGCGAACCTTCTGGCCTCCTTCACTCTCCGGACCATCACGTATCCACAGTGGCGACAGAGTCGGTTCATCCGCTCGCAGCAGTTGCCGCAGAGGTTCAGACAATCGGCGTGCTCGATGAGCTCGAGCTCCCCGATTCCCGGGCAGTCGTCGCCACCACGCCCGGGGGAGGGGTCGGGGTGGAAGCAGATTCTCTCCATGTCTCACTCGGAGTGCGGTCGAGTGTCGGCTCCCGTTTTATCATTCCCAATGTGTCGGATCGTGTCGTCCCAGTGATCACAGATCGGACGGCGCGGTCCAGAACGCGTAGGCAAATGTCTTGGTCGACGCGTCCGCCTCCTTCACGACCGTGATCCCCCACGATCCGCCGTCGAACACCGTGTGTTTCAACGTCCGGGTCGGGAACCGGTCCGCGAAACGGCCGGAACGGCTCTCGGGCTTGATCGCCTGGAGCCACTTCTTCGAGAAGTACCCGTCATCCAACGCCGTGACGACCTCCTTCTCCTGGCTTCGGGCGTCGCGTCGGATTTCTCGGCGCGCGCCGCGTCCTCCGCCATGATGAAGCCGCCGTCGCTCTCCAACACGTACCATTTCGGCAGCTCCTCGTCCTTGAACTCGAACGCCAGCTGAAACGGACCACCGTTGAGTTTGGTCAACACCTTGGCGGCCTCCTCTTTCGGGATCGCGGGAATCTTGTCCTTCGTCACGCTCTCCCCGACGTACCATCTAGACCCGAGACAGATCTGCTCCTTCCACTTCGCCTCCTTGCACTCGCCGACCTCCGCCTCCCTCTCCTCCGCGACCTTGTACAGGTACCATCCGCCGGCTCCCAGTGCCACGCCGAGCGGGAGGAGCAGCAACGCCGCGCTCATCTTTCACCCTGTCACCGTGTCGCCACAAAATAAATCAGGCGATCGAACCGAACGGCGTCGCGTACCCCTCCTTGACCATCTCGTGGTTGACGTCGACCCCGTCCGCGTAGACGGTCGCGAGGACGCGGCCGAACGCGTCGAAACGGCCCATGCTCACGTCGACCAGTTTGGTGTTCGTGTCCAAGATCTTCTGCAAATCCGTCTGGGACAGGTCCACGTCTCCGAGTTGCAAGACGCAGTTCGTCACCTTACGGATGAGCGCGTTGCGGGAGATCTTCGCTCGATATCGGATCTCGTCCCTGTCCAGATCGTGCACGCGAGGATTGATCTCGGGCGCGTTGATCCCGGCCAGGCGCAACGTCAACTTCTGAGGCTGTGAGGACCAGGGGAACATCGTCACGACGCGCGCCGTGTCGCCGTCGTAGCAACTGACGACCTTGCACTGCAGCCGGAGCCCCTGCAACGTGAAGCTGTGGATGTCGCTGTCCTTGATGGTTTCCATCGTACTAACGGACGCGACGTTTATTTCGCCTCCGGAGACGACCCTGGCTCGTTCCGTGGTCGGGGTCTTCGTCGTCGTCATTTGTCGACGTCGACGTCCCCGTCGTCGTCGTCGTCGATGTCGTCGCCGTCGCGACGTCCTTCGTCGCGGGGGGAGGAGGAGGAGGAGGGCGGGGAAGGTCGTACGTGCGTCGGTCCACGTAGACTACCGTGGGCACGTATCGCACGATGCGCACCTTGGGCTTGGCCGGGGCAGCCATGCGTCGGAGGTGCGTCACGCACATGTGAGAGCCCTTGAATTCCGTTTGCACCGTGTCACGGCCTTGGTCCGGGCGCAGACACCGCACAGAGGCGACATGGCGCGATGACGTACGTAGTGGCTTTTTTAATTTCTGGCCTCCCTCTATAAATA
>RPFO01001000.1:12500-38295 GCA_009746045.1 Mesostigma viride | reverse complement strand
CCTCTTCTGCTGATTTTCTGAAGATAGTGGGAGCACTTTGCAAACCTTCCACCCCTAGATTTAGGAGTAGATATGGCTCATCAATATCATGTGCCCATGCAGCAGGGGTGGGAACCACATAGACCTGACCCTTCCACACATCTTGCGCTTTATCAGGGTCCCCTCTAAGGAAAGCCCTTTTGATATCAGTAGCTTTGCAGGCATAAATCTTGGCCAGCATTGAGATGGTGGAGGAAGACAGAGAGCAGTATCCTGAGGATGTTTGCTGCAGCCCAGGAGTGTAGAGTTCACCCTTGGACAGTTTTGACATGCCTTTTAATTCTGTCACACATGGCCTAGCATGATATATAGGTGAGCCTACTGGCTGTGCCTTGTGTTTTAGCACAAACTTGAGTCTCAACTTTTTGGCACCTTCTGGAATTTCCCAGACAGGAGTGACAGGTGGCTTATAGTCAGGATGCTTAGGGTGGCAGCACCCATCTTCGCGGCTTGGTGCTAATGGCTGGATCCATTTTTGAAACCCTTTTTGTGTTTGCATTGTTGGATTAGAGCATCATAGTTGTGAGGAGAGTGCATGGCTAAGTCCCACTTTCCAACCCCAAAGGACTGCGGGTGTGCCTTTGATTGTGCACCTTTTTCTCTAGGTCAGGGATTTCACCTGGCCCATATTTGATGTTAATGGCCTTGATATAGGCATCTAATCCATGAACCAGTTGGGACAATGGAATCTTGTAGTGATCCAAGGGAATGGCTCCTACCCCAGTCACACGCAGCTGGCTAGCAGTGATGGTGACACCTGGGTAAGAGATAAAGGGTTCTCCAACAAAGCATTGCCCATGTACCCTTCCACTACCTGGAAAGGTGTCTGGATGCCAAGTATGGGGATCATTACTTGACCCAACACATCTAAGGTTGTTTGCCTGAAAAATCTTGCACCTGTGTCCATGGTGAGGGTGCAAGTTGCAGACCAGGAATGGCTTGTGCACTGATCACACTGACCTGTGCCTGAGTGTCCACAAGCTAGGATGCAGGATTCCTGGCTATAATCGGAGCACACAGCAGAGACCTTGGCCAAACCTGAGGCTTGTTTAGCCTTGCTCTTGTGAGCCTTATGCAGAGCTGCCAGGGCTTTTTCTAGCTTGGATTTGAACTCAGCTGGATTGCCTTTGTTTTGCTTGGTACCTCATGCCTGGTTGAACTCTCCCAGAGGACTTACACCAGGTTGTGGGGTGACACGTACCTCACTGAGGGGTGGAGGAATGACAGAGGGTGTGGTAGTGCATACATCAGCTCCTGGTGTTGGAATGCTGGGTGGTTCTGCTTGCTCACCAGAGTTAAGGAGGGAATCCATGTTCAAGGACTCTTCCCCTGGCACGTCTGCCAAAGGAGGGAAATACTTCTTAACTCTATGACTGCTCACCCTGTGTTTTCTCCCTGTTTCCAAACTTCGAATATCCATATTTTTTCCTTTTTTGGTCATTCTTAGAACAGTGCACGGACCATACCACATGCCTGTCTTGCCATGTTTGGTTTCTTTGAAATATAGGACTTGTTCACCCAGTTGGAATACTGTTCTGGGGTGTGTTATGTCCTTTTCAGCTAGCTTATCAGCCACTTTAGCCTTACTGTGTTATACAGAGCTAATACCTCTGGAGGGTACACACCTGCCTGTAAGCCAATGGGAAGGATTTCCCCCCATGGTGCATGCAACACAGGTCTAAGGTTAAGTGTAGCACAGATTTCACTGCACCACAGTGCTCTGTCAGCATAGCTTCCAGATGTGGCTTTCAGGTCAGTGGATTTCGCCACTAAAGTTTTGACTGACCTGATGGTTCTTTCAATGACACCCTGCCCTTCATGATCTTGCAATCCAGCAATCTCAATATTAGCATCCCATCCTTCACACTCAGCCAGACAGCTAAACTGTTGATCAAGCAGTATAGTGTCAACTGGGTAGAATCTGGGCAATGCTATCACAAGTGCTGCACGCAGTTGCTCTTTAGCCATTCCAGGTAGGGGTTCCATGACAGTGAATCTGGACCATGTGTCTTTTAGGATCAGATATTGTTCACCATCGATATGCACGACATCACCCACAATTATTCCCCTTTGGGTGGGTGGTGTTGCGACATGCCATTTGGGAGGTTTTGGGCCATGGAACTGACATTGCTGGCAGTGTTTTCTAGCCAACCTGACAGCATTCCTGAGTCGTGAACCTCCTGCTCTTCTGGCAATCTTTTCTGCCACCACCTCATGACCCATGGCTATGTGGAGCTGGGTTGCTAGTTCCCTTAAGTCTACTGTGTCAACAGCAGCTGGGGTAAGAGCTTTGAGGTAGGGCAGTATCACATTATACGTGGAGGAGATTTTCTGAGCTGCCTCAAAATCTAGCAGTCCCTTGTCTTTATCCCCAATGATAATGAGATCATATAAATCCACATAGGCGTGCTGTGAGGACGTACATCCTTTTGGAGCCTTGTCCTGCCGGTCGCACCACGTGCCGGGGGGCAGATGGCGGGGGTGCTTGCAACCGAAGCAGAGGTCCACGTCGCCTACTGCGGGGTTCCACTTGCAGTCCGCCCGCTGGTGTCCCTTGGTGCCACACCGGGTGCACTTGTTCTTGGGACCTGCATGGGGGGCTGAGCAGTGGGTGCAGGGGTGGGTGGGGCAGGTGTGGGGGGGGTGGGCCGCCTCCACTGGTTTGGCTTGAGCTGAGCAGGCTGTCCCGGCTGGCCTTGGGGCTGGTTGCCCTTGGCCTTCTTGGACTGGCCGCCCTGCTGCCCCCCTAGCTGGCGCTTTTTTCCTTGCCCCTTCCCTTGGGTCTGTTGGACCTTGGGGGTTGGGGTTGCAGACGGAGCACCTATAGCCAGGGGAGTCAGGCAGTCTTGGATATGGTTCATCCCCGCCCGGAAATCGTTCCACAGAGGTTTGAGACCTGCAACCACAGTGGCGTACACAGCTTTGTCCAGGTTAGCATTTGACAACCATGAATACAGCAGGTAGCTAGCAGGCAGACCCCTGAGATCAGGGTCCTTTTCTACAGCCAACCTATAATTCTTGCAATCAGTGGCATAGTCTTGCTTGTTGACCTGGTAAGCATTAAGCCAGTTGAAACCACGGATGGATTCAAACTGTGTCCTATCCACCAGCAAGTGCTTAAGCTCATCCATGAAGGCTGGCCACAATGCAATTGCTAGGTTAGGTGTCCCAGCCTTTTCTTGGTAAATCTGGACCAAGGTTTTAATGGCTGGGGCTGACCTATGGATGGTGGTGGATGCACGCAAGGCACTGAACCAGTTCTGGACATTCAGAGACTCAAAACAGTAGTTCAGGCTAAACAAAAATTCCTTGGCCTGTTCCTGGGTGTAACCCTCAGGTAAGCCAGGGATTTCTATTTTAGATTCTTTTTGTTTTGGGTTAAACGTACCTTTGACCGGGTCCTTCTTTTCAGCCAAGAAAGTCTTGACTGCTTGTTGAAGATCAGCCTCCTCCATGTTCGCCCTGCCCCTTTCCAGCTGGGAGATACTGGCCAGGAGGCCATCCAGCTGGGTGCGCGACAGGTCGTCCATGGGGTTGGTGGCCATGGTCTTGAGCTGTGCCGTGAGTATGGCAAGCAGCTCTTGGACGTCCCCCTTAAGGGTGGGTGGGGTTGGGTCCACTGGGGTCCCTTTTGCCACCGCCTTGCTCTTATCTGACTGCCCTGGTGTGGGTGCAGTCTGCTGGGCCTCCGCAGAAGGTGGTTGTGTTCCAGCTTGCTGTGCTAGTGCAGTGGCTGGTGGTGTTCCAGCTGCAGGCGCAGGGTCTTGTTCCCCTTGCCTTACTCCACTGCTGGTAGGAAAACCCTTGGCCTGGCCAAGCTGCTGCAGCGCTGCTGCTTGGGCTGCCAGGCCGCCCTCACGGGCTATCATGGCCTCTAGGAGTTTATTCTCCACCACCTTGCGGCGGTGGAGCTCCTGGGCATCCGGGTCACTTGGGGGTTTGCTGGGGGAGCTGGGGACAGTGCCCTGGCTCTTGCCCTGCAGCACCCTTGGTGACACGGCCCCTCCAACCACCCTTTGGCTCAAATCAGTGCCAGGGGTGGGGAGGGTATGTGCAGGGAGTGCAGGCGTTTCTGTTGCCTGCATCTTCTCCTGCAGCTTGGTCAGCTGCAACAGGAGGGAATTGAGTTGGTCCGCTGTTAGCGTGACCCCCTCGTCCCCCTGTGCAACAACCAGCTCATTGAAGAGGCGCTCATGGAGCACCTCTCCAGCTTGCATGGCAGCCAGCTGCTTTTCAGCAGTCATGTTGCGGGCCGCTGTCTTTTTGCGGTCCCGCTCTTGCTGTGCAAGACGGCGTGCCTCTACAAACTGGGCGGCGGCCTGTTCGACCGCCTGATTGAGTGGATTCATCTCAATCTCCCCATCAGAAACCCCTGGGGAGAGGGTGACCTCGTCATCAGACAGCTGAATGCTGCCGATGACGGGTCCTGGGACCTTCTTGGTCCGCATTTTGAACATGTATGCGTCCCTCTTCAGCTTCCTCTCGTACCCCCCCGCTTTCTGAGCGGATGAGGGGACGATCGGCACCCCCGCTTGTTCTCCACCGCTTTTGGCTATTCCGCCCTCCTCCTGAGGAGGTTGGGACGGTGCCTTAGCGGGGAGGTCAGCGGGGCTTGCCTGAGGGCTGGGGGACCGCATACTGCTTACGGATTTTTGCGAGCTAGCTGGGCTAGAAAAAACAGATTTTTCGGCCTGTTCGGCCAAGGAGGTTACCTGTTTTTGCAGGGCTGCCAGCTGCCGCTCTTGGGCGGCTGCCTTGACGCTTTGCTGAGCCATCGCTGTCGCTAGCTGCCTAGCCACTAGCTGTTCCTGCTCCGCCTGCGCCCTTCTTGCTTTTTTAATTTTCTTGGCCGCAGCCTTCTCCTCTACTGTTGGCACCGTCTGCCAGCCAGCATCATCTATCCGCTTCTTTTTGAATTTCAGGCCTGGCATAATAGGATCTCCCATGATTTTGTCTATGGTAAACGACTTTAATTCAAGTTAATGAACGAGTGGACCTCTCAATGCTCAATGGCCTAACGCATGTGTTTATTACAATAAATCACAAGCCCCGCACCCAACGTGCACAAGGGCATTTAGTATTGTCGACAAGCAACGCCCTGCCTGGCCGCCACGTCTGGAGCAGCCGACAGTCAGTGTACAGCCATACGCAATACGCAATCATACGGGGCCCATGGGTATGGTGTATAATACGCCATACGGGGTATAATACGCAAATCATACGGGGACTCTTGAAAATGCTGTTTTTTGCATGGTTCAGGGGGTTCTTCAACATTCTGACCAATCAGGCATGTTTTTTTTGTGTTCTTGCAACACCACTTGCCTTTATTTAACACATCATCACATAATATTGCCGTTGCCGTCGCTGCATGCCTACAAATACAAGCATTGTACATCTGTTGTTATTAATAATGTCTGTAAATAGCACAAAATAACAAAGTTGTATGCACAATCAGTGCACACCTGAAAAGGATAATAACACAAGTAGATATGCATGCACATTGACACTTGCAGTGGTATAGAGATCGCTGCCACCATTACTGTATGTTGAAGTTAAAAAACCATGCCATCACTGCATGGAATGGCTATACTAGGACTGAAATACTGCACATGGTCAGTCGGCCAACTTGCCAAAAGTAATAAGACATTGTGCCAGAAACAGACATCTTGCCTACTCGTGGTAGGCCACCATGCAATATTGATCTACATGAAGCAAGAATCCATACGGGCTGCCAACAATGTGGCTAGCGTGCAGGATAGCATGCATGCCAGCAACCCGACCCAGCTTCCCTAAACCATTAACACATATGGTACGGTGGCTGGCTAGCAGCAGCGTGCATGGCTAAATAAGGCATTTATGTGCATCGCGAGTCACACCAAATACCCCGCAGCCTGCGACGTAATGCCTCCGGCGGCCTCTTGCACTCGCTCACTCTTGCCTCCTTCGCATACGTAGCGCCCATGATATGGCGGGTGCTAGCCTTGCTCGGGTGGTAGAACCCGAGAATTTTGCATCCAAAAGTGTGCACGTCACTGAGCTAGTAGTTACCTGTCGGCTGCCCTTTCTTGTTGAGAGTCTGTTCTTTCACGATGTGTGTCCAGACAGTCTCGAATACGGCCTGCATCTCGTCGGCCCCATTATCATCGTGTTCCATAGACCCACACCATCACCGTCGCTAGCCATGGTGCCTGGATGTCAATTGTGCTACGATTAAATGTTAGGTGCCAGATGCGCGCCCTTGTTGGCAGACAACATAACTTCGTCTGTTCGTCACCTAATTTCCTCGTCCTTCGTCTCCTATACCCTAGTCCGACACGCAGCAATCTGCAGCAATGCACGTACAGTCGTACATGCACGGCCAGCTTGGCACCTGCATCTAGTTCCGGCTCCACGTGCCGTCCAAAATGATGCCAGAAGCTACTTCGAACGAGGTTCATACGCAAAAAATACGCAAAAAATACGCAAAAAATACGCAAAAAATACGCAATACGCAAAAAATACGCAAAAAATACGCAGTGCGTATTTTTTTCCCCATTTTCATACGGAAATCTTGCGTATGGCGTATAGTACGCGCCATACGGCGTATTATACGCCGTATGGCTGTTCACTGCCGACAGTGGCCGTTGGGCTCTGTGGTGCAGCCTGAGTGGCGCGACGCCACTGCTAGACTCTCAGGACCTTAGTCCAACATCCGACACCTCAATGTCAGTCCCGAGTGGGTACTGGCGACGCCGTACCGCCAATCCTACTTGGGTACTGGCGTCCGTCACCAGGACTCGGCTATCGAATAGTCTAGCCTGCCGAATCACATATAGCCGGGACTTCTGACCGAGCCTACACGTGCGAAACCCCAGATAGCACATTGCTATCTGGTACTTAGCCTATGTCCACGACTAGAGGCTAACTAGGGCAACCTGAGGCGGAGGGCTGACAGCCGCGGAACAAGCCGCTGCCAACCTGCAAGCAGGCGGTCCGCCAGTACCCAATTCCGAACAATGTCGGGGTAGTACAGGTGCAGACAGGCCTTGGCGTGCTGGCATAAGGTACGCCCCCGCCCCCCTCTGGCACTAGTGGTACATACTGTAGACAGCAGAAATCCACTCACAGAAAATGGCTTCCGCGTCAGCTGGGTCGACAGGGCCAGGTGGCGCCCACGCCACGTAGACAGCCGCCGCGCGCCGGTACGCTGGCAAGGTACACACAGGGTTGACTGTGCCCTCCAAAAGTGCCAAGTCCCGACGGCGTCGCGCCCCCTCAGGCCCAGGGGTGGGATGCACGTCACCACACCGGGTCAAGTCAGGAATCCAAGCGCCACGCCGACTGGCCTTGTCAGCTGGGTTGTGGTCGGTATAGCCACCCAGACCCAATGGCTCTGCATGTCGCCAGCCAGTGACAGAGCGCAGTAGCGCCGAACCAGCTGGTTGAGGCGGTAGGAAGACGACCGCCCTCTGACAAACGCCCCCACCACAGCACTAGAGTCCACGAGCCGGACGACTCACTTACCTCGACACGCCTTGGTCCGGCACGACCACTCAACCGCCTGCGTCGCAACAATGGCCTCCTTGACGTTGATGTGGTTAGGCTGCCCCCGCCACCTGTAGGACAATGCCGTACGCCAGTGGCCACTATCCAGCAGGCTGTAGTCCCCCTCCTCCATGTGCTCCAGGTCCCAGTCCTCCCCAGACGTTAAAGCTGTCGTCCGCCACCCCCGCGCCTCGCGCCGGGTCGCCAGCCAGGCACAATCGGCCCCAGGCAGGTCCCTGTAGACTATACCCCACCGCCGGAACTGCTCGCATCACTTGCGACGACCCGGTCAGAAAGGGGCCGGGCCCTGGCAGCCCTCAAAAAGGGGGCCATGCAGGTCGATCGCCGCCTCGGAAGCTCCTGGCGGGCCCCCGCAGGGAGGCGCCAGCGGCGCCCAGGCAGGGAGGCGTTCATGGCTGCTAGCAGCCGATACGTCTCAGACCACACCGAGAGCATGGGGCGGCACAGCAGATGCATCCACACCCACTTCCCAAGCACAGAACTAAGTTCGCGGTTACTAGTATGTAAACCCGCGATCCAAGATTCTATGAGTGGCAGCGATAACCGCCACCACAGTGACGCTCAGGAACAGGGACCACGTACGTACGTCACCATCTCTTTGGTGAATGACACCCACCGCCTGCACACCAGTCCAGTGCTCAGCAGCTGTCTCCCGTACCACCTTGTCAGACTTCTGCACCAGCCCAACAGCGGCGTAGGCAGCCTGAACACGATCTAGCTGCTGATTCACCCCATCCACCGACGCACAGTGGGTGAAATGGAGGTCATCGATAGTCACAGCATGCATACCTTCCAGATCCTGCATGCCGAGATTCGAAGCACAGCGAGGGCGCCAAGGGCGCAGCAGGGTCCTCCTCCAGCCTCAGCCGGACGGTCTCCCCCGCCTCGAGTTGGCATCCGCCACCAGGATCAGCGCTGACATGTCGATGCTCAGCCCACGACTAGCCTCCAACGGGGGCTTGGGGCCACAGCGGTACAGCACAGACTGGTGCACACACTGGGCCACGGCGACGGCCAGCTTGTTTCCCATTGGCAAGCACAACATCCACGGCAACACCTTCCCACGAGCCCCACTCAGGCCCACAAGATCCGACCACACCGGCATCCAGGCACAGTTCCGCCGCATCCAGACGGGCAGGCGGAGTCTGTTGTAGTGTACTAATCCAAATCTGATACGCCCCCAAAAACATCCTCCCCATTGCGCGTGGGCAAATCGCAAATCACGCCAAGGTGTGGTAAAAAAGCGGGCATGCATAGGGTCTGGTAGTGGCAATGATGTTGCCACGTCGGTTGTCCACAATCAGCCGTATACGGCCGTCGGGCTTTCTGACCCCAAAAGTACCGTTCACCATAGGCGGCGATCCTCCTCAAAAAATCCACCCAAAATTACCCCCCTCTCCACACACACCGTGCAAAACCGCGCGAACTCCTCCATGCTACACCCCCGCGAGATCCGCATGCATCGACTTCTAGCTAGCTGCAAGAACATAGCCAAACCCCCTCATATGGCAACGTGCAATTCAGCAATATTTGTTATCCAAAAAAAAAATTAAAAATATATTCAAATAGCCCAACATTGGATCTCGGATCCTATTGAACCGTTTTTCCAAATTCGGCGCGACGCTCCGGCGCCCACATTTGGCGCGATTCTGCATTCTACGAAAAATTACTGGCCACGCCCGTAACAAGTTCACAGACGGAGTGTTAATGCATCATCCATGGGGGTCCCATTATAGGCAGGGCGTGGCTAAATTCTTAAATGCATCATCCATGGCCATTATGGGCGCACATGCGCTGGGGCCCGCGGCGCGTGGTAGGCTAATCGAGTTAAGCCTTACTAATCTACACTACTGCTATATTCCCTAGCTAGACTGGGGGTGCCTGCCAAGGCCTGCCAAGGCATGGCTATTAAGGGGACTCGCACGTCCAAAAACCTGAAAAACTGGCTTTAATGAATATCAGTTCCAATGCACTTGGGAACCATCTAGTGATGATTGAGTACCATAAATATGATGTTTGGACATTCATGCCACGTACCATTTGTTGGGGGTACTACCCCCAACCACGCACCGGTGGCGAGCTAAAAATATCTAAAAAGACGCTATTTATGAGATATTTTGCCCAAGACAAACCACTTATTATCCAAATGACCTGCCCATACATTCCTGCAAAGTTCCCCCACTTCTAAAAAATCTGGGCTATTCACATGGTCAAAATAATCACATTTGTTTGAGTTATTAATTTCCCCGCAAAATGGGTACTTTTTTGAGAAAAAAAAAATAAATCCAATCATCAACACATCGAATGGGGTCATCCATATATGCGAAATTCCACTGAGTGGGGGGAAACACAACCCCAAAGTTTGAGCTCATTCTGACAAGCGTAGCTCAAGTTATTGATTTTCCTGTGATGCCACCTGGGTAGACGCTAAAAGAGAATTGAGCTAGTGCTGAGCCAAAATGACATCTGTTTTGCTACCCTAGACACCCAAAAACATGCCCACTTTGATCACGGAGTGTGGGGAGGATGTCCGGAGCGTCATACACCCCACCCCTCCATCGGCACAGCCAGCCTTGTGAGTCTACCCTTAACAACAAGGCTGGTAGGACGACACGCCTGAGCAGCATATGTAATGCCTATCTCAGGCTAATAATGTGTGATTTTGTGCCAACAACCAAGTTGTTCCACCCAACAACACATTAAAAACCCTCTTCCAAAATGCCCAACAAGCCGGACACGTGGAGGACCACACACGCAGTATATAAAGAGAAAATAAGCTGACTTTTTATCCAGCCAACCTGTGGCTAGCTGCTCTGGTTAGCATAACAAAGGCTATCATTTACTCAGTGGGAAAGGTGAAGAGACCATTGGAACAACCTACCTGACGCAAAGCATTGTGTCCCGCAAAATGCACACTGCCTCCTTTCTAACAAGCACGAGCCACTTTCTTTAGGAGACAGGTGCCAGCTTGTCAGTGTCTGGGGAATATGATGCCGCTGCTTAGGAAGACCGCGTGAATTTCCTCGAACACAACTGTCTACTGTCGTCTGTCCCAACTCAGTCCTCACAGGAGGACTGAGTTGACAATTTTCAACCGCGTGTAGCGACTAGGTGGGGGGTCCATCCCAAATGTTTTGATGTGGATCGGGGGTGTACTAGATGTCATTTTGTTGGCAAAAATACTGCATATGTGAAAACTTGACCCGAACACCTGAAAATTATACGGACGTTGGGCACCCCTCGCGAATTTGCATTTTTCGGGATAAGAACGAGTGGGAAAAATTCAATCAAATCCTGGTGCATGAAGAAAAAATATAGGCATGTAAACAATATAGTTCTTGAAACGTGGCAAAAAACTGGGCTCAATTTGGCCACTGCAACTGCCTGAAACAATTAAAAAACTCTCAGTCCTCAGGAGAGGAATGGGGCTTTTGCTAACTTTGCTAGCATGTAAGTGCGGTCATACTACACAATAGACCGACGCTATTACGCAATATACGATGAGCAAACGCCCATCGACGCAACGCAGCCTGACGGCTGCGCTCGGCAATGAAAATACGTCTGCAGCTCCGGCTGCAGCTTCGCCATCAGCAGGGCCGGAAGGCGGTGGTGACCCTAGTCGCGCACTGGTTGTCGCCCAGCACCCTCCCGGGCTTCCTGCCTCGCCCTCAGCCTCGCCCGAGCCAAAACGCAGCCGCCCAACCGAACCAAGCTGGTCTGAGCGCGACTTTGACGTTGACGGGTTATTTTCCACCTTCGACGGTGCCAGACCCGGCTTTTTCGACATGCCACCCATCAAGATACTGGAGCTCGTGTTTTATGGGTCATACGCCTCCATTTTCGACCTGTGCCAGCGCCTTCACAGCCATTACCGCCTCCGCCCTGGACCTGACGGCCGGTTTACTCACCGACCTGAGAACCTGGCCCGCTGGTCTCGCCCCCGTCTTCAGCTCGCCGCCCTCTTTTCCATCCTTGACCGCTCTGTCACGGACCTCTGGACCCCCTCCCCCTTGACCGAATCCACCTTCCTCCTCCACCTCCAAGAAACCATCTCACAGCACGTGACGCCCCTAGCTGCAGATGTGGCAGCTGTGGGTCGCACGCTGGCTGCTGAGCTCCCCACCATCCCCACCGCCACCGCCACCCTCCTCGCCTCCACCCCCCCCCCTCCGCCTCCACCGACTCCATCACCGCCCAGCTCCGCGACATTGACCAACGTCTTAAGGATAATGCCATCGCTATCGAGGTCCTGCAGAACACCGCGGGCCTCACCGCCCAGGCGGTGAAGGACATTGCCGCCAAGCCAGCCTCTGCTGGCCTGGCCGGCGATGCTCCTCCCATCACGACCTGGGCGGACATGCTTAAGCAGCACACCACCTCCACCACCTCCGCCGTCGCAGCCCAGCTCCAGCGGCAGACGCTTGACCTCCGCGAGGAGGCCGAGCTTGCCAAGCGCAGCCTTAACGTCATTGTCAAGAACCTCGACATGGAGGAAGGTGAGAATTCCGAGAAGCTTGCACGTGCGTTTGAGAGAGAAATTCTTAGTCGCATGGGCCTTACTGGTGAGATCGACCTGGTCGCCCACCGCCTTCCCCGCGCGCGGGGTAAGGCAGGGCCGCCCCCGCTCCTTCTCACCTTTAAGACCCCGGCGGACAAGATTTCTTTTCTCCGACGCCGCAAGCGGCTCGAGAAGACTCTCTTCACCCTTGACGACGACTTGACCCTGGCGCAGCAACAACGGCGACGGGAGCTATGGCCCATCTACCTCCAGCTCCGGCAGACCAAGGCGGGGCAGCCGGTGTACTGGAAGGGGGCGGCCATCTACGTCGGCCACAAGCCCTGGCAGGCGACCCCCGCGGCCCCAACGACTCCAGACGCCCCAGCTTAGGGGAATACAGCAGTAGTAGTGTAGAATAGATAGACCGTGGCCATGTACATGTACGCCTCCTAGAGGCACTACCCTAGCTAAGCCACACGCTTTATTTAATCATGTACATGTGTGCCTATGATGTGCCACACTCCAGATGATGCCTAGCTTTATTTAGCTATGTTGTGCCCATGCAGGGAGTAACTCTCTGCTGAGACGCCATGCCCTAGCCTTTTTGTATAGCTATGCTGATCTTCCCCCCCATGACAGGCTCCCCCTTCGCTGGGCATAGCTTGAAGATCATGGGGATGCAAGTGCCCTGGTGCACCTAGAGCAAGGGTCCTTTACATCCCCACCCTTGCAGGAAGTAGCTTAGGATGTATGATAGGCCATATGCCCCCTCTCAAGGGCTATGTGCTACATATACTCCCAACGGAGTTATGTTACAATTCAATTCAATTCAATACTACACAATACCGTGGCCACCAACCATCCCAATCAACTCATTTCCCTTCAAGCATTACAGGACAACACACTTGCATCATCATACTTCAGGTATATCATACCTTATCATGTTGTGAGAGCCTATGCATGCATGTAGGGAATGGGCTTGGATACCTACCAACAAAGGGTTATGTTATAAGTGTCAACCACCAATATAATGGGTAGGTTAAGCATATTTCCATTGTTTCTAACAACAATAGATATGGCTATAACTGTTTTTCCTTGCCATGATGTGGCCAACATAGTTGCTGGCACATGATGGCAGTGGTTTGTCACCAAGACTTTTCACTCACCCGTAAAAGCTTGAATGCACCCTTGACGCAGCCCGTGGCCACATAATCATGCAGTATGAACGTAGCAAGAGAGTAACTAACATCTACGAAGGTGTTTAAACCTGCACAGCTCCTAAAACCCTGCACAACTACACTGGGTTAAGGCAAATGCCTGCTAACATCATCTGAAAAGGGGGTTTTAGAGAGGGGCAGGCAACGGTCAAGAAAGAGCACCAAGACTTGAACCTGACAACGCCTCGCAAGCTTAAACTCATGTACGAACATCAAGAAACGAAGAGGCAACGATTATCCAGCTTTACCTGGCACGGCTGGCGTTACCTTGGCCCAGGCGGTGCCCGCAAAAGTGGCACTTTGCGGCACATAGACCATGACGTGACAGAATGGTCGAAATCATCAAATCTATACTGTCACTCAATTTATTCTTATACAATGCATGTTAAAATGTAGAAAGAAACCTATCAGCCATTGAAATTACGCCGGAAAGCAAGCGCAGTCATCAATTCCGTCGACCTGCCTTATCGCAGTTTTTTCCAGCAAGAACAGTGCCGACACCGGGTAAATCGCATCCCCGCGAGATAAAAATTGATTTTTATCATCTTTAGGGCATGTTAAATCTATTTCCTGAGTTTGGGCAGCTAACTCGTCCGTAAACGTAAACTGCATGCATGGGCGCGAGCCGCCATGGCTAGGTCGTGCATTTCCGGAACTCGCGTTTCACGTGGAAAAGTACCCTTACCACCTGTACTTTGACCGTACATTTAGCCGCTCATACCAAATCCAAAAAAATCCCAAAAATATGTCCAAGAAAGATCTTTTCACGTAGTATTTGAATAAATTTTGAGAGAATTTTTTTGTCAAACACTCTGACCGGGGCGAATTTTCTACGAAACCCAAAAACTCGGTCCTCTAGAGAGGACTGAGTTCAACTCAGTCCTCCGTAGAGGACCAGGGACAGACGACGAGTTAAGCAAAAGAAATTTCAGAGAAGCATGGAAATAAAAGCATTACACCTTCGATCCCGACAGGTTGCGGGCCACGCGCTGCAGAAAGCCAGCCACGTCACAGACGAACTTGCTAAAATACATCCAGGAATCCAGCGATGCAGCGCCAGGACCCGCAACTTCCTGGCAGCATCTGGCCGGAAAGAAGGCAAAAAGCTCACGCTCAACGAGCTAAGAAAGCAGGAAAACGCTAGGTTAAGACGTTTAATACAAGAACGTACCATAACGGGCATCTATTCGTGCCCAGGCGCACAAGAAAGGCCACCCTTTCATGGAGAGGTTGGGCGCGCATCGCGCAGGCCTAATGTTATCTTACCGCAAAATGACGGGAAAGGTAAAGATAACAGCGGGAATTTTTACGGCTTTAGAAACGTCATTAAACTAGCTTTCCTTACGACCATCAAAACTGGCAACAATCGACAATCACACCGGCAGGCATCCATTATACTTTATTCATCCCGACAGAAATTCAGGCCGGACCCCCCCTGCCGATGGCAAAGAAAAAAAGCCCGCGACATTATAGATCGCAACCATCCCACCCTAAATTAGAATCAGAAACTAATTTTCTCCAACAATCGAGCATTTTTTCTGCTTTCCGCGGGCCAGATTTGTCACGTTTCGTCTAAAAGCAGTCGCCATGGCCACTTCCGCAAGGGGTGCGCGCACCGTGCACCCACTTTTCACGGTACGGAGGGTACCGCGGAATTTTTTTGGCACGGAAAATATTCGCCGCGCCGAGTCCCCTTAACTAATTAATTAGTAACATAACTCCGTTGGGAGTATATGTAGCACATATATCCCAGAGAAGGGGCATATGGCATTACATTCTGGGCTACTTCCTGCAAGAGTGGAACTTAAACAACACTTGCTCTAGGTGCACCAAGGGCACCTGCACCACCATGCTGTCTCGGAGCTCAAGCCAACTAAGGGGGGCCCGGCATGGGGGGGAAGATCATGGCTATACGAGAGCTAGGGCATGGCTTCTCAACAGAGAGCGTCTCTAGCTCTGCATAGGCATAGCATGGCTAAATTCTGAGGGCATCATCCATGGGGGCCATTATGGGCGCACATGCGCGTGCCAGGGCCACATGCTAGGCTAAGCCTGACTAATCTACACTACTGGTATATATTTCCTAGTCTGAGGTCGGTGGCAGGAGGTGCCTGCCAGCTTGATTGTGGTCAACGTGGATGCCCGCCCGGCCCCCTCCAGTATACCGGCTTCCCTCCTGCGCTCTGCCGGAGCTGAAGGTAGGTCGGCCATAGCTCGCGTCGCCGCTGTTGCTGGGCCAGGGTCAAGTCGTCGTCCAGCGTGAAGCGAGTCCCCGAGAGCTTCTTGCGGCCTTTAAGGAACGACAGCTTGTCCACCATGTACTTAAAAGGTGAGGAGCACGGCCGGTGCCGGGCCCGGCCGCAGCCTTACCCCGCGCTCGGGGGAGGCGGGCAGCCGACATCCGCAGCTCACCAGTGAGTTGCATGGGGGCAAGAATGTCGCATTATTTCTAAAACCTTCTAAGGCCGTGAGAAGAGTCGTCGAGGTCTCACCTACCGGCTGGTCGAAGTGCTTGACGATGACTGACATTGTGGCTGCGCTGGGTGATGTCGGCCTCCTCGCGAAGGTCGAGTGCTTGTTGCTTGAGCTGTGCCACGATGGTGGAGGTGGTCGGGAGGTGGTATGATGCTTATGTAAGCAAGTCCGCCCAGGTGGAGGTAGCATCACTGGCCGGGCCAGCAGATGCCGGCTGGGCAGCGATGTCCTTCACCGCCTGGGCGGTGAGGCCTGCGGTGTCATGCAATTAAGCTCTCAAGGGAGGTGGCGGTGGCCGGCTTGGAGGCGCTGGTCGAGGTCGAGGAGCTGGGCCGTGATGTCGGCAGGGGAGGCGGAAATGGTGGTGGAGGCGGAGGCGACGGTGGTGGAAAGGTGAGGAAGCTCAGCAGCCAGCGTGCCGCCCAGTGCTGCCACATCGGTAGCAAGGGGGGTCACGTGCTGCTGGAAGGCTTCCGTAAGGATGGAACGGAGTGTGGGGGCGGAGATGGATGTAGCCCAGATCTCGCCATCAGAGCGCATGAGAAGGGAGTTGAGAATGGTGTGCTGGAGTATGGGGCGGTTGCACCCGAGCAGAACGTCGGTGTTATACCACCATGAGCCGTCCGGGGTGATGAGGCGATTGATGTCGTGGAGATGGAGGCACAGGTCGTAAAGCGAGGCGTAGTCCCCGTAGAAGAGGCAATGCAGGGCAGTTGCCGGGGACATGTTGGTCCAGTCGTGATCGTCGACCTTGAAAGGTTCGGGCCGAAAGCGCGGTTCTGTGGGGCGCGAAAACCCTCCTGTTTTGTCGGCTGGGCGGCTGTGTTTAGGATCGGGCGATGCAGATGGCGAGGCATTAAGCCCAGGAGGGTTCGGGGCGACCACCAGTGCGCGACTAGTGTCACCGCTGCCTGCCAGACCTGATGGCGAAGCTGCAGACGTATTTGGCATGGCTATAGGCATGAGCAGATCTAGCCCAGATAATATTTGTATGTAATTCACTAGACCTAATTGTATATAATAAAACTGAGATCAAAGCTTTTGTGTAACTGGCTAGATCGAACAAGTGTGCACAGCTGTACCTCAGATATGCGGAGGAGAGGTCATGCATGCATGCATGCATATATGTCCCTTCCTGCTGTGCACACACTTTGGTGCTCGATCCGTGACCCCCCAACGGGGGCACGTGTTTAATTGAATTCATGCATGCATATGCATGGGACCTCGCTTGTTCATCCATCCTGCAGATCTGGCATTTTATATGCTGGTGAGACATATATACAACGAACTCCGCTAGCACGGGCTTGGTGAAGACTTTAGGAAGGATAGCATAATTCATAGACGTTTTCATTCACAGCATAATTCATAGACGTTAATTCAGCATAATTCATACATGTGCCTCCGTTGGAGTCAGGTGGTACAAACTGTATACCTAGTTTGAGCATCCCTGATTTCAACCTATGATGCACAACATTAAGGGGCCGCGGCACATGCGCTCGCATTGCCTGGAAGGCAAGCCACAGGTTATAAACTGTGCACGTCATGACCGGGTACTCCAAGTACTTTGATAACAATTGAGTCCTGTACAAAATGAGTCAAGGGAGGGAAACCCTAAAAATGTCGAGGACATCAAATAGACCGGTCGGGTGGACTTTGTCCGGCATCCAAAGTGCCATTTTTGCGGGGGAGCTCTGCACGGATATATGTGCCCCTAATATTGTCGACTCGCTCCAGGGCGGACCTGCGGATGAGCCAGGCAGCCCCCCTCCCCCCCCACCATCACCACCAAGCTAGAGGAGCTGGAAGACGAGCGCTGCGAGCCATTGCCGCTGTCTCGGGAGTCATCCTCAGGAACTTCGAACTGGCGTCCATGCATGATGCAGATACAGCTTCTCGGCGAGCTCCAGGATAAGCTCCTCGCGCGACCGGGGCTGCAACTTTGCGCAGTGACGCTGCACGGTGCCTGTGGACCGCCTGCCCAAGTCACGGGACAAGGCTGGCCCCCCACCAGTGCTCTTTTCCTCACCTTCAGTGACATCGCAGCGAGCGCCAGGTTCCTCTCTCGCCGAAAAGACGCTGGAGAACAAACCCTGTACATTGTCGCAAAGAGCTATGCAAGCTTAGGAGGAGCTTGCCGCCTTTGCAATATGCACAGAAGGTCTGGGAACGTCTTCAGCTGTGGGTCATCCGCAAGAAGCTCCTCTGCAGCTGCCCTCGCAAGCTCCATCACTGGAGCATCCTTCCTCCAACTGCCAGTAACATCACACACAAGAAAAAGGGACAGCAACCCACATCTGTATGGCACAGCCTTAAGGTCGCCGCATGCTCCATCACATTACTCGATAATGCAATTAACATCGTTCCAAGTTTAGAAAGCACAAGCCAAAAGTTAGATCGAGAATTATTCAGAGGCAGATCGTACGCGACAGTGCATGTGCAGGATTTCAGATGTGTGTGTGTGTGTGTGTGTGTGTGTGTGTGTGTGTGTGTGTGTGTGTGTGCGTGTGTGGTGCGTGTGTGAGTGCGCGCGAGCGCGCACCCACGCGTGCACATGCAAACAGGATTCCATTACATAGATAAAAAGTTAACAACATTCTATAGAAGTAAGATTTTGTGGGGTTTTGGCGTGCGAGATGGTCATCAGAGAAAAATAGTACGGCGTCTAATACAAATCATACGCGTATTGTACGAAATACATAGTCTGATCAAAATTGGCTCTTTTGCCGGAAAGTTTGCAAATTAGCAGAGGGCGGGGGCTGAGATTAATTAAGAGGTACCTTGAAATTAAATAAGAGGCATGACTCTATCAAGATATACATATTTTCGGAGGCGAGTTTCTATTGGTGTAAATTTGTAGTATTGTACGACAACATGTCAAGGGTGACGGAAAGTACTGAGGTCGCGGAGACGTTTCTAGATGGCGAAATTAAACAAGAGGTATACCTCCAGCGATATCGGTGATTTGAATGGTAGTGCATTGGTGGTACTGCACGACGGCATTGGACGGAGTTCCCGGTCTGGCAAGCGGATTTTGCATCTCACGTTCAGAAAAGGGCTCGGGTACACGACGCGGCGCGACGTTGTAAAATGGCTCGCAGAAAAGGAACCTAGGCAACTATTTGGCGCCGCGTCGGTCATGACGTTGTTTGCTCCGTTGGATCTGCATCTACGGCGTTCGTAAGTTGTTTTAAAACCCGGTCGATGAGATTTTACGGAGAAGTCGGTTATATAATTGATCCTTTTTTGACACATCGGCCAGGTTGGCCAGTACGTCGGTACGTCAAATGCGTCGGCCTCCAAAATACGAGTATATACGTGGAGCCTGGCAGAATACGTCACCAGAATACGTGGAAGTGTGCAGCATGGTTATGAGTGGGCCTTTAGGGTTTAGGCATTAGGGGCATAGTTATGCATGGATATCACTCATGGCAATTAGGTGCAGAACACACTGACAACCATTACCATGAATGAGACGACCAGCTATCATCGACTATGTCAAAATGAGTCATGAATGAATAATTATTTTAACAACCACATAAACAGCTCCACTATTGGCATGGATTCCATATATCAATAAGACAACATATACACCGGCCGACCCCGAAGCAAGGCCGTGGCCGCTCTCCGCCATTGTCCTGAAGCTAAGGTGCTGCTGCTTCCTCGCCTTCACCCCGGCCTTATTGCTTCACAACTCCTGGAATTCTAACCTCCGTTTCTGCCCAATCTTTGCATCAAGGCAAGCATCTACGCCCTGCCCTGCGATGCCCGCAAAATGTGCGCGCATCCGGGTCGCACTAATCTGCTTGCCATCGCCACTGGTAAAATTGTGGCCGCAAAATGAGCAGCTAAACTTCAGCTGCGAAACCGTTTTCCCCAGAGCATCCTTCACCAAGACAGTTTTTTGGGCTACAAATTTATGCTCTGGCCCCTTTTCTGGCATGGCTGCAAAAACACGTTTGCCCTTAGCGCAAAATCCAATGGCACACCGCCATGCAATATTAATGATACAGGCTGTGTTATGTACCACGTTCCCAGCACAGCTGGCATTTTCATCGTGCTGGCACTCTCTCCGTGTAATTTTCGGGGAAATGGGTATATTTTTAATCCAATTATAGACCAGAGAGGTGAAATGGGAAATGAGTATCAGCGAATCCTAAATAAAGGTGGTCACACACCAGTGTGAAGGTGACATGTGAAGGGGCTAATAGGGCGCGTTATGTGACCAAGGAAGCCAGTGGACCTGAGTCATATCGCCTCTCCGTGTTATTTCAGCTAGCTTGCCAACTGCCAAGTCATTACTGGACGTGCGAAAAGCCTAGTTCATAGTAGAAAATCTTGGTGAAGGTAGGCGCCGCGCCACGGTCCGGTTGGCCTGGCGCCAAGCGCTGCCCCAGCTCGAACCTCGAAAATTTATACGTCCAAATCACGTATTCCCGACAAAATACGCGTATAATACGTCGGGGCCAAAAAAACGCGTATTGCCGTATTTATTTTGACAATACGCACGTATTTGCCAACTTGGCACATCGGTGGAAGTGTAAAAGCCGGAATGAATTAAACGGCCTGACATGTTGTCGTACAATACTACAAATTAACGCCAACAGAAACTCGCCTCAAAGAATAAATCTTGATAGAGGCATGCCTTTAATTTAATTTCAAGGTTCACTACCTCTTAATTAATCTCGGGCCCCGCCCTCTGAGAACTTGAGAATTTGAGAACTGGACTTGCAAAGTTGCAAACTAGGGGAAAACCTAGTCGGATCGAAATTGCGTATTGTACGTAATACGTAGCTTTAGCGTACGAAATGCGTGGTTTTCGTACGTCCGCACCGTACGACCGCGTACAATACGCGTACTGGCCCCGGTACGCCCCGGTACCGGCGTGTACGAGACCTTTTTGGCACGTACGAGATATTTTCGCGCGTTTCGGGGGGCCTGCGAGGCTGACACTACAATTTTTTTGCCTACTTCTAGTAACTACGCGTACAATTGCTAGGTATCTGGCCGACGTGGTTGACTGACTGACTGACTGACTGACTGACTGACTGACTTGTTGCCGCTAGGAAAACCACGACGACGGAGGCGAGGGCATTATATTATGTCAGGGCTGTGCATGCCGGCTGTTGGTGCTAGCAATTCGTAGAACATCCTTAGCAGCCATGGGCGACTAAATTGCTTATGATGGCCCCGTTCGCGATGGCGGGGACGAGATGTCTGTGCAGCAGGAATATGATTGGGCCTTTAGATCAAAGGATGGGCGCCCGACAGGGAATCATGCAAGGGCATGCCTGACAATACGCAAGTCGACGTTCCAGGCCATGGCATGCCACGCGAGCGAAGGCTCACATGATGGGTGGCTGCAGTACGCACGCTTCAATCGGGTGAGCAAGTGCACGATCATCCGCAAAACGGGCGTTTCGTGTCAGGCTGCCGGGGAAGGCTGAGATGCAGGCCATCAAGCAGGGTGGCAGGATGCTGCTCGATTAAAGATTGCGGTCGCGGTCCGGGCCCTGTTTAGGGGCGGTATGATGGATGAGGAGCCAGAGATCGAGGGGGGTGACGTATTGTGTTGTTGACCATCATGTGCAGTTTTCAGGGGTGTTGGCAGTCATGCTTGACAACTATTGTAGCGATGGTGGTCTAGTCTGCGCGACGTGCACCTCGTGTTTTTGGTCATCAAGCCATGTGCAGCTGGATTCACAGCCCTGCTCATGAAGCATGTTAATAATGCATGCTGGCCTAGTCTGCGTGCATCATGCATGTTGTTTTGCTGGCCATGGAGTAATGAGAACCTTTTCTAAGGGGATGACAGTCAAGCCCCTTGAGCACGTTAATAATAATTATCCCTAATGCTTGACCAGCACGCACGTTGACAGTTTTGTGTTGGAAGGGCCATCATGCAATGTTCATTTTTCTCTTATGACAACACTTTTGGTAGGGTAGATGTAAAGTTGTATACAGCCAGCGTTTCGATTAGTGGCGCATTTACGCCGAATGTGGCGGTGACACGCTAATTTGGGGAAAACGTGGCGGGACGGCACTGTTTTTCAGCCCGTCCTAGATGCCACAATGGGCGGTGCTGATGCTACACTGTTGTTGTTGATAAGCCACGGGTTGGCCGTGCTGAGAGCGCACGGTAGCTGGTAGTACGCCACGGTTGGCACTGTCAGAGGCGCCAGCCCACAGGCTTCCCGCCACAACAGATAGGGTGGCGGGGTGGGTCATGGGTGCACTAGTGCAGTGTGCTGCAGTCAGGTGGCTATCTGTGGCTATGCAGGCTCTCAACAGCCTGGCGCCGGGGCAACTTGTGCTTTCTGCCTGCTGCCGTGCCTCTAGTTGTTATGAGTATCCAGTAACGTGCGTTGTAACTTTCAGGTTACAAGTTTCATCGGCGGACATTTTCGGAACAACCAAGGTTCGAAGAAAGGGCGAAGCCAATTATTGGAGAGGTGCGTGGAGTGCGGGCGCACCTGAACGACTTCCATTGGCGTCCACTAAATAGGACGATGGATCTTGGCGCAAAACTCCTGACTCTGCGGCCAAGATGGTACGACTTACAAAAACAGGATCTTGGCACAAAAATGAAACTCCTTGCCTCTGGTCTCTGTGCAAATTTCATCGCCAGGACTTGGGCCAGTGTTTTTGCTAAGGTACCGGCTCCGGTAATTCTCCGGTAATTAGTGGTCCGAGAAAATTAATTGTAGGTTTTATACGACTTGCTTGCAAAGATTCGTGTTTGGTTGCACCAGCTGAGGTTAGGTGGGGACCTGTAGGGTCGGCTGGTTGCTTAACGAATCTTTGGCTGATTTGGGTTCTTTAGTGAGCCGTGATTAATGATTGTATAGTGGATTCCGACCGGCCCAAGGGGTCGATGGGCGAGTTTTATGTTTGTCAGTCTTGGGAACCTTGTACAACTACCTGTACGGTTAACGCACTAGCCTGGGGGTGCGTGGCCACGTTGTTTGTAGTGGCGTTTTCAGCACTGTTCAGGCCGGCGTGTGACGCATGCCGGTGTTACTTAATTTAGGATGATGTCAGCTTGTGTGTCGGCGGGCCATGCCTTAAAGCAAGCTAGGCAGGCAATGATCCGCAATTGTTTCTTTCCCCTCCCTCCCACCCTGGAGGCTTCTTGCTTCCGCGTGCGGATTGAGAAACCTTAAGGCCACTGTTAACTGCTGCATTTGTGGCAGGGCTCCACTTATTGTGACTTGTCCGGGCTGCCCTGGTCGACCAGGAAGCTTTGAATGCCGGCCGGGGTTCCCCGGTTTCCCCGTCAGACAGACCCGGTACTTATATACTGATACTTATATACTGACTAAAACACAATATCAATTTCTAGTAAATGTTGACAATTCCCGGCATTTACAAAAAGTTTGCACATTGCTGCCATGCCAACACCTCCACGAAATGTACACGCCGACACAGCAGAGCCCTGCTGAATGCCCGACAAAAACCAGGGCGCCAGGGAATGAAATCTCGCGATGGTCCGATCGCAGCTACAACATACCTTACTGATCAAGATAAAATAGTAGTGCGTGACCCTCAGATGCAGTATTTAAAAAATAATCAAGGGTACGGCTCGTCAAGGCTAGCCGATTTTGCACAAACATTGCTTGCTAGCGACTTCATCAGCTGTCGCTGATGTTGCCCACTTAAAATACCGGTGTGAGCTTGACCAGCACAAATGATGTTGTTGCTGTTGCTGTTGCTGTTGCTGGTGGTGGTGGTGGTGGTGGTGGTGGTGGTGGTGGTGGTGGTGGTGGTGGTGGTGGTGGTGGTGGTGGTGGTGGTGGTGGTGGTGGTGGTGGTCGTCGCCGCCGCCGCCGCCGCCGCCGCCGCCGCCGCCGCCGCCGGCGCCGCCGCCGCCGCCGCCGCCGCCGGCCGCGGCCGCGGCCGCGGCCGCGGGCCGCGGGCGCCGCCGCCGCCGCGGGCGCCGCCGCCGCCGCCGCCGCCGCCGCCGCCGCCGCCGCCGCCGCCGCCGCCGCCGCCGCCGCCGCCGCCGCCGCCGCCGCCGCCGCCGCCGTCGCCGTCGTCGTCGTCGTCGTGGTGGCTGTGGCTGTGGCTGTGGCTGTGGCTGTGGCTGTGGCTGTGGCTGTGGCTGTGGCTGTGGCTGTGGCTGTGGCTGTGGCTGTGGCTGTGGCTGTGGCTGTGGCTGTTGCTGTTGCTGTTGCTGTTGCTGTTGCTGTTGCTGTTGCTGTTGCTGTTGCTGTTGCTGTTGCTGTTGCTGTTGCTGTTGCTGTTGCTGTTGCTGTTGCTGTTGCTGTTGCTGTTGCTGTTGCTGTTGCTGTTGCTGTTGCTGTTGCTGTTGCTGTTGCTGTTGCTGTTGCTGTTGCTGTTGCTGTTGCTGTTGCTGTTGCTGTTGCTGTTGCTGTTGCTGTTGCTGTTGCTGTTGCTGTTGCTGTTGCTGTTGCTGTTGCTGTTGCTGTTGCTGTTGCTGTTGCTGTTGCTGTTGCTGTTGCTGTTGCTGTTGCTGTTGCTGTTGCTGTTGCTGTTGCTGTTGCTGTTGCTGTTGCTGTTGCTGTTGCTGTTGCTGTTGCTGTTGCTGTTGCTGTTGCTGTTGCTGTTGCTGTTGCTGTTGCTGTTGCTGTTGCTGTTGCTGTTGCTGTTGCTGTTGCTGTTGCTGTTGCTGTTGCTGTTGCTGTTGCTGTTGCTGTTGCTGTTGCTGTTGCTGTTGCTGTTGCTGTTGCTGTTGCTGTTGCTGTTGCTGTTGCTGTTGCTGTTGCTGTTGCTGTTGCTGTTGCTGTTGCTGTTGCTGTTGCTGTTGCTGTTGCTGTTGCTGTTGCTGTTGCTGTTGCTGTTGCTGTTGCTGTTGCTGTTGCTGTTGCTGTTGCTGTTGCTGTTGCTGTTGCTGTTGCTGTTGCTGTTGCTGTTGCTGTTGCTGTTGCTGTTGCTGTTGCTGTTGCTGTTGCTGTTGCTGTTGCTGTTGCTGTTGCTGTTGCTGTTGCTGTTGCTGTTGCTGTTGCTGTTGCTGTTGCTGTTGCTGTTGCTGTTGCTGTTGCTGTTGCTGTTGCTGTTGCTGTTGCTGTTGCTGTTGCTGTTGCTGTTGCTGTTGCTGTTGCTGTTGCTGTTGCTGTTGCTGTTGCTGTTGCTGTTGCTGTTGCTGTTGCTGTTGCTGTTGCTGTTGCTGTTGCTGTTGCTGTTGCTGTTGCTGTTGCTGTTGCTGTTGCTGTTGCTGTTGCTGTTGCTGTTGCTGTTGCTGTTGCTGTTGCTGTTGCTGTTGCTGTTGCTGTTGCTGTTGCTGTTGCTGTTGCTGTTGCTGTTGCTGTTGCTGTTGCTGTTGCTGTTGCTGTTGCTGTTGCTGTTGCTGTTGCTGTTGCTGTTGCTGTTGCTGTTGCTGTTGCTGTTGCTGTTGCTGTTGCTGTTGCTGTTGCTGTTGCTGTTGCTGTTGCTGTTGCTGTTGCTGTTGCTGTTGCTGTTGCTGTTGCTGTTGCTGTTGCTGTTGCTGTTGCTGTTGCTGTTGCTGTTGCTGTTGCTGTTGCTGTTGCTGTTGCTGTTGCTGTTGCTGTTGCTGTTGCTGTTGCTGTTGCTGTTGCTGTTGCTGTTGCTGTTGCTGTTGCTGTTGCTGTTGCTGTTGCTGTTGCTGTTGCTGTTGCTGTTGTTGTTGTTGTTGTTGTTGTTGTTGTTGTTGTTGTTGTTGTTGTTGTTGTTGTTGTTGTTGTTGTTGTTGTTGTTGTTGTTGTTGTTGTTGTTGTTGTTGTTGTTGTTGTTGTTGTTGTTGTTGTTGTTGTTGTTGTTGTTGTTGTTGTTGTTGTTGTTGTTGTTGTTGTTGTTGTTGTTGTTGTTGTTGTTGTTGTTGTTGTTGTTGTTGTTGTTGTTGTTGTTGTTGTTGTTGTTGTTGTTGTTGTTGTTGTTGTTGTTGTTGTTGTTGTTGTTGTTGTTGTTGTTGTTGTTGTTGTTGTTGTTGTTGTTGTTGTTGTTGTTGTTGTTGTTGTTGTTGTTGTTGTTGTTGTTGTTGTTGTTGTTGTTGTTGTTGTTGTTGTTGTTGTTGTTGTTGTTGTTGTTGTTGTTGTTGTTGTTGTTG
>RPFO01001000.1:0-5000 GCA_009746045.1 Mesostigma viride | reverse complement strand
CAACAAGTCGTCCCCATTCGTCTAACAAGCCTCTCTGCATGTACAGCCACAAGGTTGTGGCGGCCCTTTCTTTCCCGCATTCTGTTTAATAAACTATTTTCAGAGAAATCCGATTCCGTACCCGAGTAACAAAAGGCGTGGCGCGGTGCAGCTCTGACCCTACAACGAATGGGTCAGCACTGGGCAGCCGGCAAGTCCAGTCTGTCAAATGCGTAGACTAGAGCGTGTAACAAATGCGCTGCAGACTGCAGACCTGCAGTAGGTACGCAACACGATGTGAAGGTGCTGAGCCGCAAAACGTTGCATGAAGTTCACGGCAGTCGAGCCAGCTGACTTTGTTTTGCGTGTTTTCTAATCCTGCATTTCTCGATAGTGCGCTAGAGAAGCGAATCATGACAAAGAAGAAAGAGCCCCCGATTCCCCTGGGCTACAAATTCAAAGACCATTTCACACGAGGCGGTGGCATTTTAACCTTGGCCGGCAGTGCGAGCGGTCGGCGGGCTTTGGGCACGGTCGTTACAGACCAGGCGCAGGCAGGCATCGAGTTAGAAGGGGACGACACTGATAAGAGGAATGTGGATGAGGGTGCCGTAGAGGAGGGCGATGCAGGTGGCTCAGCGCACGCACAGCCTTAAATCCATGGCGGTGATGTTCCGGAGCAGGCCATGTCGGAGCAGGTTGTTTCGAATCAGGTTGTTGACAAGCAGCCTGGCTCGACAACCGGCGATCAGGGTGGCAGTGGTTCCGTGCAGGCTGCCAAGCAGAAGCCTGCAGTTCCGTCTGTTCCAACACCTCGGGTGAGCAAGAAACCGAAGGAGTCGTGGTATGAAGGTGACGCTTTCTCGTGGGCCATCCTTCAGCAGGACTCGGAAGGCGGGTGGGAGATGAAGTGCAAGCTTTGCATCGCTACCGGAATGTTAACCAAGTCACTTTCCACTGACCGGCGGGAGAGGTTGACGGAGCATGAGACTTCCGGCATCCATCAGAACACGCTGAGGATCATCAACGACAGGCTGTGTAAGGGCGAGGCTGTCGATCATCTGCTGTCCTCAACAAGCAAGCACGGCTCCGCTGGCTCTTCGTTCGAATTGGCAAACAGCAGGACCCCTCAGCAGGTGGCAAAGCAGGAGATCATGAACAACCTTGTGATGGTGTACAAGACCCTGCTGCATGGGCGGCCAATGCTGGACTACGAGCAGATTGGCATGATGGTGAGGTACATGACAGAAGTTAACCCCAAGCCAAAGGGGTTTGACCTCTCTGCCAAGTACAACACTGACAACGCGGGGTGGGAAATGGGGGAATGCCTCAATGAAGTCCTCATCGATGAGCTGCATGAGCAGCTCAAGCAGTCGCCCTTCATCTCCATCTCCTGCGACGATTCTGACGATATCAGCAAGAAGGAGCAGTGCTCTATCGTCATCTACCCCGTGCAATGTGGCATCCGTACAACACAGTTCCTGGCGTGCCATGAGCTGCCCGACGGCATTGCAACTGCGGAACGGTGTCCATGGGGATCTATGCCAAGCTGCAGAGCCATGGGGGGCTGAGTCGTGAGGACGTCGCAGCAAGCTCACCTCAGGTGGCATGGATGGTGCGGAGTGATGATCGGGTCCACAGGCGGCATCATCGCGCTCATCAAGGAGCGGTACGCACCTTTCGCCTTGGAGGAATGGTGCCCCTCTCACCGGACCAACCTCGTGGGGGTGGAGGTTGCCAACGATGAATTGGTTCAGAAGGTGCAGGGCCTCCTCAAGGCAATTGCATCCGACATTCGGCGTAGCGCCAAGCGCACCCAGAGTTTCCCGCTCCACCAAGCTCTGCTGGGCCACAGCGACCAACTCAGCATGCTCGCGATCCATGACATCAGGTGGATTTCGATCAGGGGCGTGCTAGAGCGCACGGTCCAAGAGTACGATGCCCTCGTGGACTATTACAAGCGCGCTGATGATGCTGCGCGCATGGGGATGACGGCGAGTCAAAGGAGATCTTCGAGAAGCTCGTCTCTGCCGACGTGGTACTCGCCATACACGGGCTGCTCCGCTCTTTCAGCAGCTTGACATCCTCTGCAAAGCCTTCCAAGCTGATGACGCCCACTGCACCGATGTCGGCAGGTTGGTAACCAGGGCAAAGGAGACCATTTCCCAGGTGTACTTGGCCGATGGCGCCACGTGTGGCCTGCCTTTCCAGGCGCTACTGCGACCAGTGCGGGGGGAGGTGGATCCACAGCCAGATGCTGACAGTGATTCGGACAGCTTTCGCATCATCCTACCTGCTGACGCCATGGGGAGCGTGCCTGCACAAGTCACCAAGGAGGCGACCACAGTACAACTAGAGGAGGTCGACGTGGATGGGGAGAATGAGGTGCAGCTCGTGCCTAAGGGCCAGGAGGAGGGCTTTGCAGTCACTTTTGAAACACGCGGGAGGCCCAGCAAGTCTCGGCTTGGTGACGTGCGTGTGACCGGTCTCGCACAGCTGTGCAGCTGAGCAACCAGCCAGACGTGGCCAAGCTGGCCCACGTGGTGAAGCAAACCCGCACGAAGTTGGCGCGTGTGGCTGAGGTGGCTGTAACGGAGTTTGGCCGCCGCTTCCCCCCCACCCCCTTCACAGAGGCCTGGGAGGTACTGTCCAGGCTATTGGGTCCCTGACTGTGACGGCAACATGCCAAGCGGTGAAGCCGTTAGGCAACGGCTGCAGCCTGTTACGGACCACTTCTGCGTGGCACAGGGGTACACTCCCCCAGGCATGGAGCGCACGAGCGATGGGAAGCACGCCATGCATGCAGGATCCCCCGATGATTGATCGCGACCTTCTCACGGAGCAGTACAAGGACTTCCGGGCGAGCATGGTCAACTGGCCAAAGGCAAGCGACGGCAAGCCTGCACCATGGCAAAAGGTGTGGGCTGACCGCTGTCAGAGCGCGCATCGCTGGGCCATGATCAGTGAGTGGGTGAAGCTTGCAATTATCATGGTCTCGTTCGCGCCCGGGTCCGTCGCCAACAAGCGGCTCTTCTCCGCGATGAACCTCCTCAAGTGTGAGCGGCGCAACCGTCTCCAAGAACTGCACATGGACGCTGCCCTTCGCATTTTCATGCAAGGGCTCTCGTTCAACCAGTTTGAGAGGATGATTGGGTTCGAGCGAGCGCATGTGAAATGGACGGATAGGAAGCTGCGCCTACCCGGCGGTAAAACTGGGAACCAACATACAAAGAAAGCCAAGATGGCACTAGCTAGCGGTGACGAAGAACCTGGTCCTCGGTTTTAAAGAGGAACCCGGGTCTCCTTAGGTAGCTTTACCAACTTCCAATGGCCTATGGGTGTAGGGTGCATGCAAAGAGGCGGCATCATGTTTAATAACTTAGTTAGTCAGGCCACACCATGTATGGGTGAGCAAATGTGAGAGCTATACACTGCCTACCGGCACTGCGTACTATGTTTTGTAGCCTCCTATTGTTACCACGTGCACATGCTTGTATGCATGTTATCATCGTCGTGTGTCTTATTAGGGCTGCCGGCTGCCGGCTGCGTATAGCCCGGTATGCGAATCAGGGCACAAGCAGCCCACTAGGGGCCTATGGCAAGGCTTCAGAGTTAAGGATATATTATATAACTGTATAAGAAATCCTATTGGGATTTTTTTTAAAAAAAATTCGCCACCAACCGGGGGGGCGAAGCCCCCCCGGACCCCCCCCCCGGCCTCGACCGCTTCGCGGCCTCGGCCGGGACCCCTACTGTAATAACTGGAACCCCCCATCCCTTAGCAAAAATACTGACTTGGGCAGTCACCAGCTCACCGCACGCTTCGCCAGGACTTCTGCTAGCGAAGATGCGCAAATTATTCTGATGGATGGATGCCGGATGGATGGATGGATGGATGGATGGATGGATGGATGGATGGATGGATGGATGGATGGATGGATGGATGGATGGATGGATGGATGGATGGATGGATGGATGGATGGATGGATGGATGGATGGATGGATGGATGGATGGATGGATGGATGGATGGATGGATGGATGGATGGATGGATGGATGGATGGATGGATGGATGGATGGATGGATGGATGGATGGATGGATGGATGGATGGATGGGCTTGACGTGCGCTTTCCCAAACATCCTTATATCCTATTTTTGTCGTACCATCTTGGCTGCAGAGTCAGGAATTTTGCGCGAAGATCTATCGTCCAATTAATAGACGCCAATGGAAATTCCCAAATTGCGTCCCCTCTTCACGCTGACCAAATAAATCGGCTTCGCCTCTTTTTCGAACTTCGAACCTTTGGTTCTTCCGAAAATGGGCTCCGCCGGCAAGTGACAACCAGCGCCGCGCCGTCCCTCTGGCTGGAGCTGACCCATAGTACTCTAGATACGGGCGCCCGCCACTGACCCCGCCACGCGTGGCCGTGGCGAAACCAATCTTACTAGTCAAAACGCCACACAAGTGGCCGAGCGACACCAGTATACATAGTTCAGAACGCCACACGTGGCGGACTGCAAAAAGCTTAATCGAAACGCTGTACACAGCAAGCATGATGGTGTCGGTGGCTCATACCCAGTGGATGCCATGCTGTGCTGGTGTGATCACTTGTGGAAACGCATGTGTTTTGTTACATTGAAAGTGATGCATGCTCAGATATTCTTAACCTACAAAAAGTACTAAAAAAGCTATTTAGCCTTTTACCGTACTAATGCGTCTTATACAGCGTACTATCGTAATATACACAATACGCCCCGGGACCGCATTTTACCGTACTGCGTACTATTTTACTCTGATGGTCATACCTGGAAAAGTCCACATGAAGATCATGTCCCGATTGCTTTGTTCCCACCAGGTCTCCTGTGAAAATTGTGCCATCAGCGGCAGGAGAGCCATATACATGCGGTGAAAGCACAAGTGCAGGTTATTGATTCCTAGCGCAGACATCATCACTGGGGAAGTCTGCCCAGGGAAGAACAGCATTACCTACATCATGATGAGGCTTCTTTCACCCTTGTAG
>RPFO01001139.1:352741-458049 GCA_009746045.1 Mesostigma viride | reverse complement strand
TCCAAGCCACAAACAGTCGCAAGCCCTACAAAAAATAATGCACATAATCATCACGACAGTCCAAAAACTGAATCACTCCAAAACAGTCAACTCGGCGTGCGACACCGCGTGGTCGCTGCTCAGTTGGGACCACCAGCCCCACTCCCACGCGGGCGAGCTGGGGATGGCGCGCCCCTGATGCCTCCACTTGGCCGTCATGACGTTGTAGCACTTGACCACAAAGGAGAAGGACCTGTCGGCGAAAGTCTTGCTCGAACCCAGACAGTCGAAGAGCCGCTCTCGGATACTCTTCATCTGCGAACGGCTGACCCTCTTCCCGTGCCTGGCCAGCCCCTCGCGAACCTTGTCCCACAGGATCCACAGCTTCTCCTCCTTCCTCGCCCTCGGCGTCTCCAGCGCGTCCAAGCACTCCATGAAGCGGTCGGGGCATATCAACTTCAAGACGGCCTCCAGCTGCCCGTCCTCCCGCCCGCCGAACCGGCGGCGATCCCCATTCTCCTGGCGGTACAGCAGCTCCTCGCGCACTTCCTTTTCGAGCTTCTCGGCGGGTTGTCTGTACCTGCAGATCTCCCAGTAGACCTCGTCCATCTCGGGGCAGATCCCGCGCCCAGTCGGCCAGATGCGCTCCAGGATGATCCGCAGGGCGATCGGGGGCAATGCCTGGAACATCACATCGACCGGGGGCTCGGGAACGGGGTCGCGCGCGGTGTCCTGGACCGTCTCCCACCCGGTGGCAGCGAAAGGAGGCGGCGGGGGAGGAGGAGGCGGCGGGGGAGGAGGAGGAGGCGGCGGCGGCGGCGGCGGGTCCCGGCAGAGCCCCCCCCTGCGCGCAAGCACCACCGGCGGGGAGAAGGGGACGTCAGCGAGCCACTACACCAGGACGGACCCCCGCCCGCCCGCTCTCATCGCACAACTCCGTCCACAAATCAAACCCAGACCCCTGACAGATGGCGGACAGCTGGCGCGCGAACCGGACCCCCGTGTACGACATATGACACGACTGCTCGTGCTTATCCATCAGCAGGTGAGCGGATACCACCTGCCTGCGACGGTCGTCGAAGAACGCCCGCATGTCGCCCAGGACGCGCGCGCCCCATCCGTCGTACCCGCTCATGTCCCCCGTCCGGACGGCGTGCATGTCGGCGCGCGCCGTGCGCTCCACCTCGATGAAGCTCGAGTACGGCAGCATCAGCTCGGCCACGTCCTCGGGCCACCTCCCCGCCGGGGCCTTGGCGAACCGCTCGCTCACCTTCTTGAACAGGGCCTCCACCTCCTGCCCGGTGGCGGGGACGCTCGTCAGGCGCCTGTACGCGTCGAACATCGTGACGAAATGGTCGTGCCAGTAGCACCGCCGGAACAGGAACAGCGCCGTGATCATGAAGACGAGGCCCGGACGCGAGCCGTACGCGTCGGCGAACACCCACCCCGCCGCCGCCAGGCTGTTCACGGCCTTGTCCACCTGCCCCCGCGCCACCATGTACAGGGCCTGCACAACGGGACGCCGCCCGTGGGTATCCTCGGCCATGTCGGCCCCGTTGTCGACCGGAAACAGCATGCGCACGGCGGTCGCGCGCTGCGGCGTGAACCGCCCGCCCCCTTGCCGCCCTTGCCGCCGTCCCCGCCCGGCTCCGCGCACCACACGAACAGGTCGATCCCCTCCACGATGGCCTGGCGCTTGGCGGGCTTGTCCCCCGGGCACAGCACCCCCTGGAGCGCGCGGACCACGCGGCAAAACTCCCCCTCGTCGTTCTCGCGCGAGGCCTTGTGCAGGTGATCCATCCATCCCAGCACGATCTCCTTCGTCGCGGCGTCCCGCCGGTGCGCGCCCCCGACCTGCACCGGACGCGGGGGGCGGGTGGGAGTGGGGGAGTGGATGACGGGCTGGAAGCTCCCCCCGTTCAGGCCCTGGATGTCCGCCACCAACCGCCGGAAACGCTCCCTGAAACTCCGCCCCTCGGCCAACACGGCCTGCCCCTCGGGCGAGATCGAGTGGCAGGACATGGGAGGAGGGGCGCCCACCAGCATCACGTTCTTCTTGCTGTCACGCCAGGCCCCGATGCCGGCGGACCGCAGGGTGCCGTCGGAGTGGACCTCCACCACGTAGGCCTCCCCGCGGAAGACCATGCGCTCGATGGCTTTCGAAGTGAGCGAAACCCTGTCGCCGCCCGAATAGCCGGTCGCCACCCGGACCGCCGTCATGTAGCCGCCCATGACCGTCTCGCGCAGGGCGTCCCCCATCGCCGCGTAGATGACCCCCCGATGTTCCGGCGCCGCCTCCGCCCCGACGCGCGCCTCCACCCCCGCCTTCTTGAGTGCCTGGACCCCCTTCGGCCCCAGCCTGACCACGCCCCGCTCGACCCCCATGAAGGGAGACAAGATGTCCGTAAGGGCGTAGGCCATCTCCGACATCATCCACCGGAGCGCCCCCCCTCCGCGGAATCGATGTGGCAGGAGGAGGGGGGGGGATCGGCGACAGCCCCATGCTGCCGGAGTTGTCCACCGTGAACTCCTCCCAGCCCACCTGGCGCATCATGCCATCAGGGTGCACCTTGACCACGAAAATGCCCCCCTCTTTGATCATGCCCGCCACCAGGGGCAAGAGGTGAGCGACGGCCGCGTCCGCCAGCCCCTCGACAACGTGTGAGTCCGTGTCTGCCCGCGGCGTATCTGGAAAGCGAAATCAAGCACGCGAGAAAAGCACGAGACAGGAGAGAAGATCAGGTGGCGCCACGGGCCATCAGCCTGCATGGCGAACACGAGGGGCGCCATCGAGCCCTGCCCCACAGAACGCGGGGCTCACACGACATCCAGCACCCCACAACGTCCTGCCACGGAGAATGCGGGCCTCGTGCGACATCCAGCAATCGACAACGTCCTGCCACGGAGAATGCGGGCCTCAAACGACATCCAGCGATCGACAACGTCCTGCCACAAGGAATGCGGGCCTCAAACGACATCCAGCGATCGACAACGTCCTGCCACAAGGAATGCAGCTCTCATACGGCATCGAATCCCGATTCCCATCTCGCCACGGAGAATGCTGGCTTCAAACGACATCCAGCGATCGACAACGTCCTGCCACAAGGAATGCAGCTCTCATACGGCATCGAATCCCGATTCCCATCTCGCCACGGAGAATGCGGCCCTCATGCGACATCCAGCAATCGAGAGCATCCTGCCACGAAGAACGCCCCCCCTCACACGTTGTCACGGGGTTTGCCGACGAGAACACGCACCCATGAATGTAGCAAGACTTGACGCCCCAGCAGGCGATCTGTGAGGACAAGTGGGAAAGCGAGTGGCAGAGCGGTCAGACGGCCTGGTGTACTGCGATCTTGGAGCGGTCAGGCGGCCTGGAGGCCCGCGGGGTATCGCCCCTGTTTATGCACATCCGCCCCTTTCCGTAACCGCCTCTCGGACCCAGCGGGATCGTGCTCGTGTGACGTCAGTCCACCAGGCGAAGGACCCCGCCAGCTTGTCCCGACCCGAGCCCGCGAGAAAACGCCTCCGTCAGCTTATCCGACCGAACCCGCGAGAGAACAGCGCGGAAGGCGGGAAACGCCCCCAGCCACGTGGGAGCGCCACACAGAGCGCGCGCCGGGCCTTGCCGCGAGGGATGCATGATATAGGCGACCTGCCACGTGGGGCGCCGGGGAGAGCGAGAGAAGAGTCGAGTCCATTACAATTTGGGCAGACCGTCGACAGACCTCGGCATTCACGCAAACGACGCACGCAGCCATGGGGGCCTCGCGCGATTCCGCCAAGATAAGGGAGGAATTCATGATGATGAAGCAGGACATGAAAATGGACACGCCGGTACGATGCGGCCGGTGCCGGGAGAGCAAGAATCCCAACCATTTCCTGGGTGGCAGGTACGCGCAGTGCGTGCAGTGCCGCGGGTTGTCGAAAGGACTCCTCTGCACCTCGGAACACGTCACGGCCGCCTCGACGCCGCGAGCTATCACCGTGCACAACCTGGCCCTCGCCAAGGAGGCGGCCATCCGGCTCTACGTATCAACCAGGAGGAATTCGGGGCCGGCGGCCAACACGCGCAACGCCATGGAGATCGTCCCCGAATTCTCCTACGAACCGCTGTTGCCGGGACATATCGAAATGTCGCCGTGGCTGCCATACAGGGTCGATCCCTTCTGGTCGCCCCCTTATTCTGCCTCTTTTCGCGAGGAAATTGATGCCAGCCTCGATAACATGTATCGTTGCCGGGGGAGCCTTGCCCCGCGCATGGTGGGGAAGTGCGCGTGCTGCCACGGGGTCTGCTGGGACGCCTACGAGCCCGTGACGGAAGGCGACCACACCCACGCACCCTCGATATGCGCCATGTGCATGGCCGTCGCGCTCGACGACGCCGACCCCGCAGAGGACCTCAAGTGCCCCATCTGCCTGGCGGAGCGCAGGGAGATGTGGCAGAGCCCCGCGCTGGTGTTCCCCTTCTTCCGCTACAACAAGGAGCGCTCCCTCATCGGCCGATGGAACGACCTCTACTAGCTCACCCTGTTGTATGTCGGTCGATGCAACCGGATGCAGTAATGGATGTTGGCAATAAAGGGTGATGATAACTGGCAATAAAGTGTTATTATAATGTGCAATAAAGTGTGATCCAATCCGATTTCATTTTCCATTTGCATGCACCACCGCGGTTACCCGCCCTCTTTTTGTTTCTCCCCCACGCGTATATACACACTCGATCCCCCGAGCGCGCGTTAGCCTGCCAGGGAGGGGACGCTGCCAACGGATGCCCTCCCGGACAGTGCCACCGCCGCTCATACTGAAAATTCACGACCGCACCCTCTTCTGCGCCCCCCCGCCGCGCCATGCGAACCGCTCCTGGTTCAGCGGGCGAGTCAGAGCCAGGTCATCCTTCATCTGCTGGCGGTGGGCCGCCACCGTCTCCGGGGCCGTCGCACCCCGCGCCGGCACCACGAACGGGGCCATGTCCCGTCTGACAGAGAGCCCGATGTCGTGCAGGTCCGCCCTCTGACCGGCCTCCTTGGCGCGCAACATGACCTTCCTCATGAAAAAGGAAGCGTTCGCCAGCTGCTCTTCGTTCATCAGGTCTCGGGCGCTGCCCGTCTTCACGTGGTTCAGCTCCCTCAACGAGGCCGCGGTCACGCCGGTGGCAGCCTCAGCCACCTTGTCCCCCAGGAAGGCCATCACGCCCCCCACGCGCTCCTTGGGGACGACCGAGCTCACCAGGTCGCCCAGTTGGTGCTGCAGGTCCTTGCACCCCACGCGCATGGCGGGCTCCAGCGTGCGCACCGGGGGGGCGTAATCAGGCACCTTGCGCCCGTTGGCCAGCTCCGTGCGGATCGCCACCGTCGTGGTCGTGCCGTGCGTCCTGTCATGGGCGTCGCGCACCACCTGCATCATCGTGATGTCACCCGCCATGATACGGTTCACCCAGCTCGTTGCCAGCACAGCAAAGTCGGGGCTGATCCACATGGCCAGCTGCCCCACCAGTTCGGGGTGTACCCAAACACCGCGCTCGTCGACGGGCCCGGTCTTTGTGGTACTCGTGACCTCGCCAGTATAGAACGCAGATATGTGTTCTACCTCCCGGTGCCTCTGCAAGGCTGCGATGAAGGCCTTTGAACCATCGAGGCGAAACCAGCTTTCGAACCGTTTCTGCCCATTAGAAGCTGCAAGCGTGAGGTCCTGTGCATGGATCATCCTGTCACTTTTTCTCACTTTTATCTCCTTTGTCGAATCTACCTGGAAAGACGATGAAGGCTTCAAAGTGAATATCCACATACGGTCGGTCTCTTTTGCCAAGTTGAAAAGTGCATGCGTAAAGAGGGTCGAGCTGCTCATGAGAGCCATCCTTTATTCGTGTATGAATCCATAATAAATAGGATGTTTTAAACGCATTCCTTGCCCATTATGCACCAAGGGTAGATCCCATTTCAGGGCACGGCGATCGTGGCCAATCAAGCGGCCAGTCTTGCGCGGCCCTCGCGATTGAAACACCTGTTCGCGCCCATCAGGCGTTTATTGGGCCCGGCAAACTCCAGGCCCCTGTACTCCCTTGCCTCCTCGTAGTACCCCAGCACGCCCAAACCGGGCCCGAGCTTCTCCAGTACTGTATCCTCCTCGCCCCTGACCATGGAAACGGAAGTGATCACAAAACACGGAAATATTGGCCAGCTCCAGAAATATGGGCTGATCCACATCCCTAGGGGGTGGCTTGGTGTGGATCCAGATGCCGCGGTCCTCGTTGGGGCCGGTTTTCACCGCGTCAAAAACGTTTGCGGAGGTGCCTTCACATATGATGTGACCCTGTGGAGGATGAAATATTTTCGCAGCCGGGTGTACTCGAGGACATGGCGCGGCGGAGAGCGACCCGAAGACACAGGGTGCGGGCGGACGATCCGGGAGACGACGACGGCCTGGGGGACCTAGACATGGACGAGCTGGCCCGCTTCGAGGAGGCCGAGCCCGGTGACCCGCTTAACATGGCCGAGATGCCCACCTTAGAGGACCTCGACGACCCCCAGGACCTCGACGAGGCGGGACCAGGACCAGACGACTTTTTCGACCTGGACGCGTACGAGAAGGAGCGATCCGCCCAGGCGGGTGACGAGGAGGGGGGCGGGCGGCAACAGGCGCAGAGGCAGGAAACACAAAGAGAAGCCAGCAATCGCAAAGCCCGGGAAAGATACGCTGAACTGAAAAAGAGAAAGGATCCCGACGACATCGCGCGATCGGAAGCCAAAAATCGCAAAGCCCGGGAAAGATATGCTGAACTGAGAAAGAGCAAGGACCCCGACGACACTGCATGGGTAGAAAAAGTCCGGGCTAGGGGTAGACAATGGCTTGAAAAGAACGCCAAGGAAGGGCAGGAGACGAATCGCGAAGTCAAAAATCGCAAATTGAGGGATTCACGCGCCAAACTGAGAAAGAGCCAAGACCCAGCCGCCGTCGAATGGGCGGAAAAAGAACGGGCCTTGAAGAAGGAAAGGGAGAAACGACGCACCGAACTATTAAAGAGCCAAGACCCAGCTGCCACCGTCGCATGGGCGGAAAAACGACGGGCCAGTAAGCTAGAATCCCAGCGTCTCCGACGGATGGCGAAGAGATCCGCCGGTACGGAAAGCGGTCCCTCTCGACGACAAAGCCCTCCTCCTCCCCAGCCGGAACTGCCACAACAGATACCCGCCGACCCCAGGTGGCTGGTCCCTCCACCCGCCAGCGAGCAGGAGAGGCGACACCGGGACAAAGGCAAGGCGGGGGCGGACCCGGAAGCGGCCTACCGATGGTGGATGGACAACTACGGCCCGCCACCGCCCTCGCCACCGCCACCGGACCCCGGCCACCCCACCGCCGCCAGGCGGGTCAGAAGGGCGCGAGCCCGATAATTTTCGCAGACATGTATCAAAACATGGCGCGGCGGAGAGCGACCCGAAGACACAGGGTGCGGGCGGACGATCCGGGGGACGACGACGGCCTGGGGGACCTGGACCTGGACGAGCTGGCCCGCTTCGAGGAGGCCGAGCCCGGTGACCCGCTTACCATGGCCGAGATGCCCACCTTAGAGCAGGGAGCGTGGGAGGAACTCGACGAGGCGGGACCAGGACCAGACGACTTTTTCGACCTGGACGCGTACGAGAAGGAGCGATCCGCCCAGGCGGGTGACGAGGAGGGGGGCGGGCGGCAACAGGCGCAGAGGCAGGAAACACAAAGAGAAGCCAACAATCGCAAATGGAGGGAACTACGCGCCGCACGATGGAAGAGCCAAGACCCAGACGACATCGCATGGGTGGCAAAAGAACGGGCCAGGTATAAGGAAAGGAGTAAACGACTCTCCGAACTGAGAAAGAGCAAGGACCCCGACGACATTGCACGGGCCAAAAAATCCCGGGCCTACAATAGACAATGGCTTGAAAAAACCGCCAAGGAAGGGCAGGAGACGAATCGCGAAGTCCAAAATCGCAAATGGAGGGAACTACGCGCCGCACGATGGAAGAGCCAAGACCCAGACGACATCGCATGGGTGGCAAAAGAACGGGCAAAATTTAAGGAAGTGGATAAACGACGCGCCGAACTGAGAAAGAGCAAGGACCCAGCCGCCGTCGAATGGGCGGAAAAGGACCGGGCCAGGAAAGTAGAATCTCGCCGACGGATGGCGAAGAGATCCGCCGGTACGGAAAGCGGTCCCTCTCGACGACAAAGACCCCCTCCTCCCCAGCCGGAACTGCCACAACAGATACCCGCCGACCCCAGGTGGCTGGTCCCCCCACCCGCCAGCGAGCAGGAGAGGCGCCACCGGGACAAAGGCAAGGCGGGGGCGGACCCGGAAGCGGCCTACCGATGGTGGATGGACAACTACGGCCCGCCACCGCCCTCGCCACCGCCACCGGACCCCGGCCACCCCACCGCCGCCAGGCGGGTCAGGAGGCCACAGAGTGCCGTGCGGAGGCGGCGCTGAATACCGTGCATTTGCGCTCACTGTATTGCATCCATCGAGGTTTTATTCATCATTATTATTATTACGCGTCGTTCCTAGCGCCCTCCGGGCCACCCCCGTCACCCACACCGTGCGCTTCTCCTCCTCCCCGCTGCCCATGCGCACGTTTCCTGTCACGGCGACCCCGTGGGGGGCCAGCAGGGCGGCCAGGTCCGCGTTGGGCACTCGCCGCGTCATGCGGCTGCCGTTCTGGAGGTACTCCACGAAGAACAGGCGGCGGAACTCCGCCAGCGGCAGGCGCCCGCCGCGTTCCAGGACCACCAGGTCGCTGTGCTGCAGGAACAGCCGCAGGTACGTGTCCAGCGCCGCCGCCTCGCGCTCCTTGCCCTCCTCCTCGCGCCCGCCCCGCGCCTCGCCAGACCCCTGCAGGTCGTGCTCCTCCTCCTCCGCCGACCGCCACTTCAGCCGCGCCGTCAGCGCGTCGCCCGCCTGGTTGTCGCGCAGGCGCCAGCGCGAGGACGAACCCTGCTTGCGGCTGAACGCCGCCGTGAGCCGCTCGCGGATCTCGCGGACGCGCTCGTTCATCCACGCGGGGGGCGCGCCGCCCGCCTTCGCCATGTGCGCGCGGATCTCGCGCAGGCCCTTCAGGTCCGCCATCTCGCCCTCGGGGTAGCCGTGGCACTCCTCCAGGAACGACTCCTCCTCCTCCGTGATCTCCGCGAACAGCCCGTGCTCGCCCGCGTACGCGCTCACCCACCTGCGCATCTCCTCGCGCCTCTTGCCCGCCTCGCGGGCAGCCAGGAAACGCTCCCCGTTGAACCAAGGGGGGAACGGCTTCACCTCCCCGTCCGAGGGCACGGGGGCCGGATGGACCAGCGACACGTTCTGCGCCCAGTACCACCCCCCGCTCTCGCCCCCAGCGACCCCCGCCACGTGCATCAGCACGCCCCCCTTGCCCGCCAGCACGCCGGACCACAGGGCCAGGTCGTCCGCCACCGGGCAGGGGCCCGCCAGACGGGACGCGGCGTACGGGGGCAGACCCTTCGCCGCGAGGAACGCGTTGAAGGCGTCCGCCAGCTTGCCCGCCGCCGGCCACTCCTGGATGTGCGACGACGGCTGCACGCACGCGCCCACGAACTCGCACATCAGACGCGCCTCGGACAACGACACCGGATGCATCATGGCGCGCCACTGATATGACGAACCGCGAGATTATTTTAGCGCGACCATAAACGCACGCACACCGACAGCGGAGACTGACACGGACTTGCCGACGTACTCACACACTCGCACACTCGTACTCTCGATCACGGACTCGCGCGCGGGGGGAACAGGGAAACAGACAAGCACTCGGCGCGGAACGGGGGGACACGCTGCGGGGTCCCCAAGCACTCGGCGCGGAACGGGGGGGACACGCAGGGGGGAACAGGGGGAAAAGAGGGGGTCACTCACGCAGTTGCTGGCGAGGCCGCCGCTGTACAATGTATGGCGTCCCAATGCACCACCGCGGCTGAAGGGCAGCCCACGGCACCCGAGCTGTTTACGGGGCCGGGGAGGGTGGTGCCCGTATTGGGGGATATCCCGTCGGATGGCTACGACGAGGACGAGGACCTGGTGGATCTCGAGCTGCCGGAGGACAGGGAGAAGCGGGAAGAGCTGCTCCGCCGCGAGGCAGAGCGCATTCGCCAGGAGGCCCAGCTGCGCAAGGAGCTGGAGCAGCAGCGCGAGCTGGAGGCCCAGCGAGAGGCTCAGCTGCGGGCAGAGACTGAGATAGACAGAACAGCCCGGGAACTCGCGGAGCGGCAGTTGGAGCGGGATCGAGTGGCGAGGGCGGGTCTGCGCGCGGGGCCGACAGGTGCGCGCGAGGCACCCCCATACGTTCTCCGCAAGAAGAACGAGCTCTTCACCTTTGCGCACAGGCGCACAGCGCGCTCCTTCAGGCGCATGGCTGGGGATGTACTGCAGGAGACCGACTCCTCGGTGGAAATGCAGCCCGGAGCGCGGGGGGAGGAGCAGTTAGATGAGATGCTTAGGCTGACACACGGATTTCCGGCCTGCGCGCCGCGTATTGCCTACCGCGGCTGAGCGGGACACCTCAGTACAGTACGGCAGGGTGTACGGTACTGAGGTGTCATGTGGACCGATGTGCGGTTAGTGCCAGACTGTTCCTAGGTGCTAGCTCGACCCGCCAGGTCCGGTGTAGCCGGGCCTGACGGGCCGAGTCTTAGCTGGTTGCTAGTGACGTGGTCGCATGGCATTGCGGTGTACACTTGTCCACTGGTCGTGTGCTGCAGGTAGCACCGCCATAGGCATATAGGCGTAGCACTGGGGAGTGCCACAGCACCCGAGTCTGCCCAGTTCCATTCTGAGCCCTCAGCTTTCATCGCTCTCTCATTGTATTATTGTAATACAATCATCATTCGCTCTCAGCTTTCGCAGTTGTTCGTCGTCCCTAGTCTCCATCCAACTTGGACTGAAAAGTTCGATATTTTTTTTAAGCAAAAAAAAAAAGATATGGCTTCCAACAACGGCAACAACGGCAACAACAACAAGGGGAAGGCGCCTGCCAGGCGCACCTCACCCCGCCTTTCGCCGGAGGGCACGCCCTCCACCACCGATGCGAGGGTGACGCCCAACGTCCCCTTCCGCACGGTGGTCGCTGACCAACCCAGGCGTCGGGGCCCGCAGGTGGGGCCCGGCGCCCGGGGGATGGCGAGCGGGCGGCCGTTTGCCACTGGCGGTTTGTCCGCCATGGCACCTGGGGGGCAGGTCCCCCGGGCACGACGTTCACCCGTCGCAGGTGACGGGGGTCGTGAGCGGAGTGATTCCTCCGAGGAGGATGGCGAGGTGCCGCCTGCGAGGCCTCGGCCTTCGCTTGAGCTTTCGTCGCAGACACCTGCGACGTCTGGCAACCTTTCCGTGGGCCGACAGATGGCCACCATGGACATTGACCGGTATGGGGAACATGTTCCGCCCCCGGTCATGTTCGGGCGCCCACCCCATTTTCTCCCCCTTGGGGAGGACGACATCCCGGCGTTCATTGCGGTGAACGGCCGGATCTTGCTCGATCGTTTTCAGTTGCTTCCAGATGAGGAGATACACGCGATAGAGGTTCATCGGGTGCACTCGCTGATCGAGGGGCGTCTTAGGATGCAGCTCCCACTGGTTCAGGTGGCGGTTTGGCTGTACTGTTTCGCCAATCGGCCGAGGCACAACCCCGGCACTGTTGATCAGTGGGCGTCCAGGCAGCGCCAGAGAGAGGCGCTGCGCGTGGTCTCCAGACCAGAGATCGCGCTGACTCCGTTGCCAGCGTGGCCCCAAGTCACGCCAGTTGGCTGGGGCCCGGATAGGCGTGAGGCGGCTGCGATGCCGCCTGCGACGGGGCGCGGGGCGGCAGACGCCCCCAACACGCCCATGGGTGGTGAAGCCACCCAGGACCCTCTGGCAGGTCAGAGGGTCCAACCTCAGCCGCAGGCTCCCCCGCCCCGCGTGGGGGGCCAGGTGGCTGAGGAGGCCACCGGGGTCGCAGGGACCCCGGCGGCGACACAAGCGCCCGGGGTCGCAGGGACCCCGGCAGCGACGCCGGCGCCTCCGGCGCTGGCGGGGGATGCAGCCCCCATGGAGGGTGTCACGGGCACCTCCAGCGGCTCTGGGGGGCAGGCCCCCTCTAGTCGCAACAAGGACAAGTCCCTGGCAGGGCCGGAGGGGCCCCAGGGTCCCACCGCAGCTGGGCAGCAACCAGCACTGCTGGAGGGCGACCTGCAAGGTCGCGACTTCATCACCCTGGTGATGAGGCCGTGTGGCGTGCCATACAGACAGCCACAGCCTCCTTCCGTGGGCTGGCCGACAGGAGCCAGCAGATGCACGTCGCGGAGGCGGGCAGCCTGGTGTGTGCAATCATCACGCACATCCTGGGCCTGCCCAACCTCCAAGAGGGCACACGTAGGGTGTGCGACGACCTGCTGCCTGCCCTGCAGGCTCTCCTCTCAGGGAGGAGGGTGCAGGGCAGCAGGGTGCGTCTGGTGCGTTTGCTGGAGCTCCTACACAACGCCATCCTGAGAGGGGCGGGTAGGTGGCTAACTCTGCCTACCTGGTTGCATCACAATCTTACTAACCCTACTGACGATGAAGTGTCCCTCTCTCCCACCTTCCATGATTGGGAGGAGGCCCGCAGCAGGAGGCGGGAAGTGACACACACTCACACCCCCACCAGCCCACCCCTATGTTGTCTAACCCTCCTACACAGCCCATGTTTGCCCATCCTGCTCAGCTCACTCAAGTAGCACTTCCCTCTCAGCAGGTCTCTCCTGTGAATGCTGCAGCAGCAACACCATCTTCTCCCTCTCCCCCTGCATCCCCCTCTAGGTTGCCCACTTACAATGAAAACCGTCCTGTGGATAGGATTAATGTCAGGGGGCTGCCTGAGGGGTATACTAGGGAGCAGGGGAATCATGCACTTCTCTCTCTGCAGCTGGCTAGGGAGGAACTGAATGTCAAGAATTGGTTTGGATCTCTCATGCAGGGGGATTTCTACCATCAGTCCTCTTCTCAGATTCAGAATCTCATTCTTGTCTTCCAGCGTAGGTATCCCAAGTGGCAGGACACGCAGGCTAGGGCAGTTTGGGAGGCTTTCATGAAGGAGCTAACTGACCTCCTCTCCACCCCCTCATCTGTGGACATATATGGGGCATTCAGGTGGGTAGAGGAATACAGGGTCACATCAGTGGACTATGTGGCTGAGACAAAGAAATATGAGCTAGCCATCAAAGCACGTCCTGATGTCCAGCAGCTAGATCACAAGTTCTTGCTGCGTTCTTCCTTGAGAAACTCAAACTTGACAAAAACACCTACGCTATGCTTGCCACAGGAATGGCAAAGTACTGGGAGGACATGAAGGAGGCATTGGATTATATCAAGCTGGCCTTGGCTCCCCTTAGCCAGGGGGCCATGGGCACCTCTGTAAAGAGGGTCAGGGGGGAAGAGAGGGAGGAGGAGGATAGGGAGAGGGAAGACAGGAGCAAGAGACCTGTCACTATGGCAGAAGTCAAGTCCCTGCTGGGACAAATGTTTAAGGGCAAGGGCAAGGGCAAGGGCAAGGGCAAGGGCAAGGGCAGGGGCTGGGGCAAGGGCAAGGGTAAGGGGCAGTCTCCCTCCAAGGGGGGCAGCTCCAGCAACAACAACAACAACAGTAACAACAACAACAACAACAACAACAACAACAACAACAACAACAACAACAACAACAACAACAAGAAGCAGGACAAGGAGGACAAGTCTTCTCAGCGGTGCACCCGCTGTGGCATGAAGTACCACCTGCGGCCCACCTGCCGCAAGAACGTGGACGAGCTGGGGCATTTGGACGTCCTGTGCCACAAGTGCCACGGGCCGCCCCACGGTGACCCCAAGGACTGCAAGCGGCCTCCTTACGGCAAGAAGTGTGAGTCTCCCTCTCATGCTGGCTTGAGTGTGCCTGCTTCACCTTCTTCTTCTGCATGCCCCACTGTCAGAGCAGTGAGCAGTTCTGGAAAGGTGCTACAGCTGGTTTCAGAAGATTATGTCTCTAAACCAACCTTCACATCTATGGTTCCCAAGGTGTGCAGAGTGTCCCCAGCAGAGGATGCTCAGATCAGTTTTCAGGAGCTTGCTTTGCAGTTGCATTTCCTTTATGGGCATGAAGTGAGTGCAGAGGTGGTGGCAGCAGCAATAGGGGGGGCAGCACTCAGACGTGCATGCCAGGTGGTCAGATCCCACTGCCAGCATTGTCAGTTCAATGCACCCAAACCCCCTAAGTGGCATGTAGCTACCCCACCTAAGAGCAAGGGCAGGGTGGTAGGAGATGTCTTTCATATCAAAGGACAATCTTACTTGGCACTTAAAGATGCATGGTCAAGGTACACAACCATTGAACCATTACCTGGAATGGACAAGACACAGTTGCTCAGGGCTCTCTTGATTGCTCAGGCCAGGTACTACCCTGTGGAGGCATTGTTACTGGATCAGCAGTTCACATGTCTTGCCAATGAACCAGGGTGTGAGGCTATTGATCTGGCTGGGCTAGAAGATCATGAGAGGCAAGGCATTATTGAAAGGGCCATCAGGTCCATTAAAACCCTTGTAGCCAAAGAAGATGGCAATCTGCTGGCTGACAGTGGGTCCTATGCTGACAGAGCTCTGTGGTCCACCAGGTTGTGCCAAGTCCTCAACAGGAGGCCACTCATGAAAACCCCACAAGGGGTGGTCATTACACCAGATGGATTGCATGCAGGCATTTATCCACCTGAGGTACTAGCCCTCTACAACGCACAGCGAGCACAGACAGCTAGCAGGTTAGCTGTCAAGGATGCAAAGCATCCACGTCCCACCTTCAGAGAAGGGGATCAGGTCCTATTCTACAAGGAGTCGGGACTAGGCAAGGTGGGTACCTGGCATGGGCCAGCCACCATCCTAAAGTTTAACACCACTGGCAGGACAGTGTTAGTTAAACACAATGACACGGGAAAAATTCACAGGTGTTCACCTCACAGGATGAAATTGTATTTTCCAACTGTGTCAGACGTGGCAGAGGAGGAAGAGCTGTTGGCCGACAGCCCTGTACAGTTGCCTGGCATCCCAGCGTTGCCCAGTGAGTGGTTGTTTGGAACACCCACTGGTGAGTGTGAGAGCCACACCCACTGTGACACCCAGGTCACCCTTGATGATTGCAGGCAGTCACTGCAGGATTGGCCCCCTGCAGCAGAGGGTCACATTGGCAAAACAGGTGATCAGCAACCTATCACCTCTACAAGTGTGAACATAGCTCAGCCACTAGCTGCACCTTCCAAACGCAGCCTAGCAGACGCTGTTCGCATTTTACAAGCAGCTCATAGAGCCAAAGCTCAAACTGCTGCAGGATCAGCTAAGGTGGGGAAGGTTGGGCAGAATGACAATAGCCCATTTATGGTTGCAGTGGACACACAAGCCCAGGTCAGCATTATCAGTGCCCTGGCTGTGCCCCATTTGCCTTTGGAACCTTCACCCTGGCACCATGTGGCTGATTTCTCAGGGCAGTCATCCCTCAAGGTATTAGGTCAGGTCATGTTGACTATACTTGGTATCCCCACTCCTTTTCAGGTCTTGGAAGGTTATAAAGGGAATGCTTTATTGGGGGATCCTTTTCTCTGTTACCCTGGTGTCCTCATATCCAGTGATAGACTATCCATCCAGGACATGGGTGGTGTTGATCTGAATCATTTCAAAATTTCTCTTGAAAAACTTCTTAACACCAACATTGCTTCTGTAAAATTTGCTACACCCAAGTATGCCCCAGGGCAAGAACCCTGTGTGGCAGACTGGTTCACAACCAAAAACTTCATCCCAACTCATTTGGATTGGGCAAGCATGATGTGGCTAAAATGTCTCCTCTTTCTTATGAACAGATAGAGCAAGACTGTCGCACACACATAGGATTCCTAAAATGGGTGGAGGCCTTTAACAAGGCCAGGGAAGAATGGGTAGTGCCAGATCCTCTTAGTCCTTCTCATACTCCCCTGTCACACCTATTGACAAAAAGCCTGCAGGGTGCAAGCACTTGCGCCTGAAGTTTGTGTGTAAACATAAGCCAGCAGCAGATGGGTCAGTCATCTTTCATGCTAGACCTTGTGTGACAGAGTTCAAGGGCACCACTGATCTGACAGAGGCAGAGTTGTACACGCCAGGCATTCAGCAAACATCCCTAAAAATCTTGCTGTCTGTCTTTGTGGGTCATCTCAATGATGGGGATGACTATATCTGTAAGGCTACAGACATTAAAAGGGCTTTCCTGAAAGGCTCACCTGAGATAGCACAACAAGTGTGGCATGGTCAGGTGTACGTAGTCTCCACTCCCAGAGTTTGGGCAAAACACATCCCTCAGCAGTACCTGAAAGCTAACATAGGTGTTGAAGGGCTGCAATCAGCTCCTCGCATTTTCAGGATGTCAGCTCAGGCTGTGTTTGAAAAGTTAGGGGCTAGATATGATGACATAGACCCTTGCTTCTTTGTGGTCCCACACCCTCATGGCATTCTCACCTTTGTGTGGCATGGGGATGATCAGCTGATTGCTGGGCCAAGGCGTGCTGTGGATGATTTTATTCAACAAGTGTCACAGCATTTTGAGATTGGCAAGCAAGTAGAGCTGGGCACCACTGCCATAAAATTTTGTGGCACAATGTTACAACTCCAGCAGCATCAAAACCAGTGGGTGTGTGCACTCTACTCTCCCAATGATTACATGCACAGCTGCTTGGAGGTTTTGCAAACAAAAATCAAACCTGGAGCCTGTCCTACCATTAGAGGCAAGCTGGGGTGGTTGTGCTCAACGTGTGCACCTCACCTGGCTGTGGTTAGCAGAGTTGATGATGATGTCTTGATGCAAGTAGGTCACAAAGCCATCACCAAAACTCTCCAGGAGGGCCCTCCCCTTATCTTGCACTCCTTGGATCTCCACAAAACCATTCACATCCAAGCTATGATGGATAGTTCCATGGAGTCCAGGCAGATTACCAAGTTGCAGGCAAGGGAGTCAGGCTTGTATTTTGTGCAGAATGATGATGCACCCTTGTCTCTCATTTCATGGTACAGCCGGTTGCATAGACGCAAGGCTGTCAGCAGCAATGCTGCTGAGTGCAGGGCAGTGGTGTCAGCAGTGCTTCATGCCAGGTACTTGAATCATGTGCTGGTTTGGTTGCAGATGCAAGCAGGCAGCAATGCTGGGGTGGTGGCACACTTGCTCACTGACAGTCAGTCAGTCCTCAGTTTCCTTGCTAACCCCTATGCTGTCCACACTGATCTTGACTGGGTGGTCCTGAAACAGGAGTCCACCTACTGGGAGTCCACCCGTCACGTGGAGGACAAACACAACGCTGCTGATGCACTCACTAAAGTGCCTCAGCAGGCAGCTGAACAATATCAGCTGTTGTACCACTTGATGAACCCCTATGGCAAGCAGGCAACCCTGCCCCATAGGGGGGACGCCTAGCAGGGTCCTGTTCACCAGGGCCGCCTAGGTCACCCAGTACCCCTTGGGCAGGTCCAAGGGGTAGGTTGTGGCTTCCAGCCATGGGGGTTGGTTGGAGTCTGTTTTTCATACATCTGCGTGCCCTATGCCCAATAAAATCTGTTTTGATTTTCTCAACACCATGGAATTTCGTTATGCACACCTTCATAGGTGGGCATGGGATGTATCTCACACCTTTATTCCCTAGGGCGTATGCCTTGGTGGAATGGCCTTGAGCTCAGTGGCTCAGGTGCCCCCATTCAAGTGGAGGGTCAAAGCTCCCTTGACAGGTGGTTACCCAGGACCCCAGTTCACTGTGGATATCCTGGGCCACCTGGCCTTACTGTTCAGTGGCAGTATAGGCATGGGTGCTGTCATGTTGTCTAGTACAACGTGCTCAGCACAGGTGCAGGATGAAATATTCCTGTCACCTGTCACCAGGACTTCAGTCCCCCATGTGCAGGGCAGGGGTGGCTGGTCTCCCACGTTGTGCAGGTGCAATGTGGCCAGGTCCAGGATGTCATAGTCCTGTCACCTGTCACTCGGACTTCAGCCCCCTCTGTGCAGGGCAGGGGTGGCTGGTCCTCACATGTTGTGCAGGTACAACATGGACAGTGCAGGGTGCAATAAACCTGTCACTCCTCAGGTTGCAGGTAACCTGAGCTCAGTTGACCCAGCCTGGCTGGGTATTCTTTCTCTGAGTGGGCGATGATGATGGAACAACATGGAACCTCTTAAACGGTTACCTTGGCATTTTTACATTGGCTTTCTTGGCTGGTGGTGCACTCCCTGGATAGGCAGACAGGCATAGCTATCTCCCTTGTGAGCTCGCGAGGAGGAGGAACTCCCCGGGCATGTTGAGCTAAACGTGATGCCATCACAAGTATTGCACGAGTTCTGGGGCCCATCTTTTTCAGTCCAGATGTTGCAGTATGGGTGTCAGTTGCTCAGCACCTCAGTCAGCTTGGAGTCAGTCTCCTAGCTGGGCAGGGTCAGGCTTGAAGTCGCTAGCCTTCAACCTGAAAGGAAAACATAATGGGAGTTAGATGAGATGCTTAGGCTGACACACGGATTTCCGGCCTGCGCGCCGCGTATTGCCTACCGCGGCTGAGCGGGACACCTCAGTACAGTACGGCAGGGTGTACGGTACTGAGGTGTCATGTGGACCGATGTGCGGTTAGTGCCAGACTGTTCCTAGGTGCTAGCTCGACCCGCCAGGTCCGGTGTAGCCGGGCCTGACGGGCCGAGTCTTAGCTGGTTGCTAGTGACGTGGTCGCATGGCATTGCGGTGTACACTTGTCCACTGGTCGTGTGCTGCAGGTAGCACCGCCATAGGCATATAGGCGTAGCACTGGGGAGTGCCACAGCACCCGAGTCTGCCCAGTTCCATTCTGAGCCCTCAGCTTTCATCGCTCTCTCATTGTATTATTGTAATACAATCATCATTCGCTCTCAGCTTTCGCAGTTGTTCGTCGTCCCTAGTCTCCATCCAACTGGAGCTGGTTTTGATGGACCCAGCTATGGTCGAGGCCGAGCGGCTGGCCAAGATAGAGTACACCAGGCATTGCCAGCGGAAGGCGAAGCGGGCAATGGTGCGGTCCATGGCTGAGAACAGTTTGGCTAGGGAGCGTGCGGCCAGGGAGGCGCAGCATCGGGAGCTGCGGCGACTTCGTGCGAAGGCGCACGATGCCACGGAGAAGACCCGGCGGCATCAGGCGAGGCTGGACGCGGCCATGAGGAGGTCGGAGGCGGCACTGGCAGCAATGGTGGGCCCGGCGAGGAGGGAGCAGGAGGCCAGGCTGGCCAGGAAGAGCAGGCGGAACGCACGTGCCCTAGACAGGCGTATGCGTAAGGAGGAGCGGGCTCTGCGCAGGTATCAGGAGGCGGCCAGGACCTGGGCTCTGCAGGGAGAATTCGGAGATGCAATCCGTTTTGAGCGTGGTCTGGCGCCACATGAGCCGCTGCCCGAGGACGCGGTAATGGACTTCATGCGCACCCCGCAGCCAGCAAGGGCCCAGCGAGGAGCGGCCTTGTTAAACGCGCGTGAGCGTGTCCGCGCTGGTGCAGACACACCCCACCCCCCACCCCCCACACCCAAACACACTGTGCAGACCGACACGGACATGGAGCTGGACCGCATCGCTGCACTCCTCCACCAGGAGCTGGACGAAGCGGAGGCCAACCCGACCAAGCGGGCGCGGGCAGCAGAGGCAGTAGAGCAACTGCTGAGGGCCGCCAAGCGGGTCCGCCAAGGAAAGTGGCAGGAGGGGTGTGGACCATCGTCTACACCCCAGCGGTCGCATCCAGAGGAGGATGGTGACGAGGGGAAGGACGGGGGAGCACCAGGGGGAGGGGCATGCACCAGCAAGCACCGGGGGTATGGCGGGCGGCAGCAACGCTGGAGCGGCAACCCAGCAGCAGCAGCAGCAGCCACAGCATCAGCAACAGCAGCAGCAGCAGCAGCAGCGGCAGCATCAGCAACAGCAACCGCAGCAGCAGCAGCAGCAGCAGCAACCTCAACCACAAGCGGCTGTCGCTGTACCACAGCGACCCAGGTTTGATGCATCCCGTAGGGAAGATAGGATTACCTTCCCAGGTCTAGCTGAGGGATATGTGCAGGAGGACGCACTTGAGTTTCTTTTCAAGATAGAACATTCTTGGTCCCATGATAACATCCGTGATTGGTTTCCTGCTCTCAGGGTGTCTAACACAATCCACCAATCTGCACCTAGCATCAAACAAATGGTTCAGATGTATGAGAGGAGGGCCAGCACACCTGGGGCAGAGGAGGTGCAAATCTTCACAGAATTCATAGCAGACCTAAAAGGGCTGTTGACCAAGGGGGAACACCTGCAGGCTCTCAAGGGGTTCAACTGGTTGGCCTCGTACAAAGTCAACAAGTCTGACTACGTACGTGATAACAAACAGTTTGTCCTGTACATAGACAGGGACGAAGAGTTGAAGAAACTCAACTCTAAGTACCTGATCCATCAGTGGCTCACCAAAGCTGAGCTGGACAAGAACACCAATGCAGTTCTGCTGGCTGGCCTTAAAGACAAGTGGGATGATTTTAGGGGGGCCATGTTGTTCATTCAGCAGAGCCTAGAACCCTTCTCAACTGTCAAGGAACCCAAGGTTAACAAGGTCCAAGGGGGGGGTGGTCAGGACGGTGCAGGTCCTAGCAGGAAGAAGCTCATCAAGGAGGTGGTAGCTCAGGTCAAGGCGGTGTTCAAGGGTCCCCAGCAAGGTAAGAAGTCAGGGGGGTCATCCAAGCAGCAGGGGAAATCAGACAAGGGGGGAAAGGGGAACCAGGCAGTAAGGCAGGGCCCTCCCAGGGGCCTAGTCAGAAAGGTAAGCCTCATGACTCCACCCTGTACTGCACCAGGTGCTCATGCAAGGGGCATGAGAGGGATGATTGCTGGAAGGGCAAACCCGAACTTGGATCTGATGTGGATGTATGCCCAGGTTGCTGGGAGCCCCGCCACCCGTTACCTGCAGGGGGACGCTGCAACAAGCCCAGGAAGGGAGCCTCAACGGGGCGCCCCAACAAACAAGCCAGCACTCAGGACGACTGTAAGTCTCCTGTACCCTGGTTTCTCAATGGCCGTGTACCTTCTATTTGCTCTGTGTTGCCTGACAGTGAGGAAGTGGATTGGGACCTGGCTTATGACATGACGTTAGCACAGGTGGCCCAAGATCCCACTATAGCCTCCTTAGATGCAGCAGCAGATAAGGTTATCTCCTATGCCAGGTTAGCCCAACAGCTACACAAGGCAATGGGGCATGAGGCAGTGGCAGAAAGGCTGGCCAACAAAATTGATGGCCGTGACCTGGAACAGATGTGCAGGCATGTCAGGAAGCACTGTGAAGCGTGCCAACTGCATGCACCTAAACCCAAGAGATGGCATGTGGCCACCCCACCACTGGCTAGAGGAAAGCTAGTAGGGGATGTGATACACCTGGTGAAGGACACGGTGTATTACTTGGTCCTAAAAGATGCCTGGTCTAGGTTTGTGGTGATAGAACCCTTGCCAGGCATGGCCAATGAACAACTGCACAGAGCCCTGCTGATTGCACTAGCACGGTATCATCCTCAGGAAAAATTAATGCTGGATCAGCAGTTCACGTGGATACAAGATTATCCTGATCTGCCCAAGATAGACATTGCTGGGGCTCAAGATCATGAACGCCAGGGGATGATTGAACGTACCATGCGTGCTATCAGGGACCTCATAAAGAAAAATGAGTCCAGGACAGCAGAGTCTGGGAGCTATGCTGATAGGACAGCGTGGGCAGCTGAAGTGTGCAGAACTCTGAACACCAAGCCCCTCATGTCTTCTCCTTTTGGTGAAATCACACCAATTGGCCTGCAATCAGGCAGCTACTCTCAGGAGGTACTAGACCACTACAACACGCAGAGGCAACACTTGGCCAAGTTGCTGGCAAAAAAGGATAAGAGTAATGCCAGGCCTGTGTTTGAAGTGGGGGATCAGGTACTCTACTATAGGGAGGGGAAGGGAACAAAGCCCACTCTGGTAGATGGCATGGTCCAGCTGAAATCATCAGGTTCTCAGAAACAGGGACACGGTGACTATTCAGCATCACAGAGAGCGAATGGTTGGCAAGCATAGACTGAAGCTTTATTACCCTCCTTTGGCAGACGTGTCAGGGGTAGAATTCTTGGACATGGATTCAGAGCCTCAGTCTGGTGGGTTGGTCTCACCCAGTGAATTGGCTAGGGACATAGCTGATGCAAGCAACACAACCATAGACGCTCCTGTGTTCCTCAGTGGTGCAGCCCCACCACAGCCCACTGGTCCACTGGGCAGGAGGAACGTGCACTGGATGAGCAGCAGGTCGCTCCTCCCTCATCTCAGGAACAGCCACGCGAAGCAGCAGATCCTGTTGTCCCCAGGAATAAATTTGCTGAGGCTCTAAAAGCTCTACATAGAGCACACACTGCCAAGGCACAAATGGCAGCAGGTGCAGCACAAGTCAATGCTGTGGGTGAATCTAACCAGGATCCCAGTATTCTGGCAGTAGACACACAGGCACAGGTGAGCATCATCAGTGCACAAGCTGTATCTGGCCTAAGTCTGCAACGCTCGCCCTGGGCTAGAGTGTCAGATTTTTCAGGCAAAACAAAAATGGCAGTCAAAGGCCAAGTGCTAATTCCCATTCTGGGTGTGCCCACTCCCTTCCAGGTAGTAGAGGGCTACAAGGGGAATGCACTGCTGGGGGAACCATTTGTCTCATACCCTGGAGTTGTCATCTCAGCTGGGAGGTTGAGCGTGACTGGGGTGGGGCAGGTCACCCTGGACCATTTCAAAATTCCTTTAACACAGATCAGTGATGGCCTGGAAGCAGCCATCAATGCTGTCAACATAAAATACCTCCCAGGTCAGGAACCCTGTGTTGATTCCCTCATTCATTCTCAGAAGCTACACCCCTCTGCGTTTGGGCTTGGTAGATGGGACATAGCGTCCATGTCTCCCTTGTCCTATGATGATGTGGTCAAAGACTGTCAAACGCAGATTGGTTTTCTGAAATGGATGGAAGCCTTTAACAGGGCTAGAGAGGAATGGGTTTGTCCTGATCCACGTAGTAAGTCCCAGGTACCACCTGTAACACCGATTGAGGCACTGCCACAAGGGGCCAGAAAGCTCAGACTGAAGTTTGTCTGCAAGCATAAACCCCAGGCAGATGGGACACCTCCCATTTTTCATGCCAGACCTTGTGTCACGGAGTTCAGGGGCTCCACTGAGCTAACAGAGGCTGAACTGTATACCCCTGGTATTCAGCAGACGTCTCTTAAGGTCCTGTTGGCCACTTTCCTTCACCATCTGAATGCTGGTAAGGACTACGTGTGTAAAGCCACTGACATTAAGCGTGCCTTCCTTAAAGGCAACCCTGACATAGCCAAAAGGTGTGGAGGGGTCAAGTCTATGTGGTCAACACTCCCAAAGTCTGGGCTGGGGACATCAAGGAACCTCATCTAAGGCCTAACTTGGGGGTAGAAGGGCTTCAGTCAGCACCTAAAATTTTCAGGCTGTCTGCCCAAGAGGTCTTCCTGAAGCTGGGGGCCCAGTATGATGATATTGACCCTTGTTTCTTCACCATCCCTCATCCTGCTGGTATGATGATGTTTGTGTGGCATGGGGATGATCAGCTCATTACTGGTCCCAGGGCAGCTGTGGAGGATTTCATTGCTCAAGTGTCTGCTAGCTTTGAATTAGGCAAGCAGCTGGAGCTGGGGAAAGATCCTGTCAAGTTCTGTGGCATCATTCTGAACCTGTTTAAGGAGCAGAAGGAGTGGGTGTGTTCTCTCAAAGCATCCCCTGAGTATGTCATGTCTTGCAAAGATGTTCTCCCTCTGACATCACTCCTGATCTCTGTCCCACTATTAGGGGTAAGCTAGGTTGGCTGTGTGCCACTTGTGCTCCTCATCTGGCAGTGGTCAGCAGAGTGGATGATGATGTCCTCATGGAGGTAGGGTCCAGGGCTATTAAACAGGTGTTGCATGATGGCCCTCCCCTTATTCTTCATGCTTTGGATCTGTTCCAACCCATCCACATCACATGCATGATGGACAGTTCCATGGAGTCACGGGTAGTCACTAAGGTACAAGCCAGAGAGGCAGGCTATTTATGTTGTCTAACCCCACTGGCAAGCAATCTTTGGTTTCCTGGTTCAGCAGACTCCACAAGCGCAAGGCAGTCAGCAGCAATGTAGCGGAATGCCGTGCTGTGGTCTCAGCTGTGTTGCATGCCAGGTACTTGAACCATCTGCTGGTGTGGTTGCAGCATCAGGCTGGTAGTTATGCTGGTGTCAAATCCCATCTGCTGACTGACAGTCAATCCCTTCTCTCTTTCCTGGACAACCCCTTGGCTGTGCACACCGATTTGGACTGGATTGTCCTCAAGCAGGAGTGTACCTATCTGGAGTCCAAGACTCACATCCGAGACCCTGACAATGCAGCAGATGCACTCACAAAAGTGCCACAGGCTGCAGGGCCTCAGTACAGAGTCCTATACACGCTGATGAACCCATATAACGGCAGAGGGTGAAGTGCCTCAGCCTAGGGATATTAGCACCAGATAGGAGGGTGGTCATGGGGTGGCAGGGTCTGAAGTGTCCCACCCGTAAGACTCTCTTTGCGTCATTAAAGATTGAGGTCAGAAGGGTCCTCCTTTATTGATGGCTTGTTCTTTGTCAATAAAACGTGTGGTCATATTTTTCTGACAATGGTTTTCCTAACACAGGCACCCAACCAGTGGGGATGTTGTATCCAACACGGAGGAGCTATGGGCGCTTTTATAAATGCATCTCTTTCAGTGTCCTGGTTGTCCCTGTGGGGAACCTTGCTTATTCGTAGTGGTTGGCATATGAGTGGGTTGTGGGAAGAGTCTTCCCCTCACTCCCCAAAGAAAAGTAATAATGGGAGTTATTCTAGGACTTCAGGCCTAGACTATCAGTACACGTGGCGTTGTCCCCGTCTCCCAAGTGGGATACGGACATGGACGGTGGTGTAGTACACTGGACATATCTCTACTAGGGTTTAGATCCGCACGTGCCATATTGGGCACGTGGGTGCTAGATATTAGCACTGAGATATGTAGGGCACACGCACGTGGGTATTCACGTGGTAGGGTTTATGAGCTGTGACGCAGACCACAAGGTGGTTGCAGTGCTAGTCCTGTACGGAGGTCCTAGGGGAGGTCCAGGACCATCCACGTAGTGCTGTTAGGCAGCCGGTGCCTGTGGGCATCGTATCAGTCCTAGCTGGAGTAGATCTAGCTGGACGGAGCCAGCACCTCATTGGTTAGCACTAGTACAGGATAGCTAGGTTACCCTAACCTACGTGCCCATGCAATCCAGCTTGGCAAGCTTGCATGGATTGATATATGCCAGCCATTGCATAATCAAACACGCGTTCGCATCCATTGCACGAGTGCCATAACTAGCTTAGCCTGCTCAGCGTGTCCATGACAGCACTTCCGTTGTTCAGTGACGAGAAAACGATCCTATCTGGTGCCTCCCAGACCCTGCCTGCCACCTGGCAGTCCATAAGGAAGATTGAGGCAATGCCCAGTACGGACCATGTTAACTGCTTTAATGCATCCCACGCTCCGGACCGCGCTGGGTACTGGGAGTACCGGGTGGAGGCCAGCGGGGTGGGGTTCATCGCGGGAGAATTCGAGCGCACGGCACGCATCACCGCGCATGTGGGCGACCTGCCCCTTTGGCACATCTTATCGGCCAGTATGAAGATGACGATCGAGGTGAGAGCAATATAGTCAATAGTGACCACCAGAGCAGAATGGTGGGAGAGAGCAATATAGTGACCACCAGGGCATGGCGGTGGGAACGTGCCATCCTTGCTCCTGACGATGGCCACCTGAACACCATGAGGATGGCGCTGGAGGGGAGGGCATGTTGTTGACTAGATCTATAGCAGGGCTGAATTTGTTGTCCTTGCTCATGGGGGGGGGAGTGGCTGCGTGGTGGTGGCTGCGTGGTGGTGGCTGCATGGTGGTGGCTGCATGGTGGTGGCTGCATGGTGGTGGCTGCATGGTGGCGGCTGCGTGGTGGTGGCTGCACGGTGGCGGCTGCGTGGTGGTGGCTGCACGGTGGCGGCTGCGTGGTGGCGGCTGCGTGGTGGCGGCTGTGTGATGGTGGCTGCGTGGTAGTGGCTGCATGGTGGTGGCTGCGTGGTGGTGGCTGCGTGGTGGTGGCTGTGCAGTGGTGGCTGCGTGGTGGTGGCGGTGTGGTGGCGGCTGCATGCACATGGCGGCTTGGTGTGGGGGGGCACTATACTTTTCGTCCGAGGGTAGTAAAAAGCATCCGAGGCGTAAATTACGAGGTCTTATCTTACTACCTAGATCCGAGGCGTGAGATCCAACGCCGTGATCATTACTACGTAGGATGATAGGTAGTAATTTTACTAGCCGTAAGTAAGAGTAACGTTACGACTGCACATCTTTGGTAGTACATTACCGACAGAGTAAATTACCGCGACGGGTCTTGGTTGGTAATCTACCACCTGTAGATTAGGTGCCAGTGATCCGATGCTGTAAGATACGTTTCAGTAAGTTACTTCGGGGATCTTTGCCTGTACACGGCCAGATGGATAATTATATTGTAATGGAGAAGTGGGAGAACGTGCGTTTCTATTAGCAAATGCAGCGAAATATAAAAATGTAGTTATCAGCCTTTTTCGCCTATTCAGCAGTTGTCGTTGTCGGCCGCTGTCATTAAGCGGCTATAGATTATGTGTGCTGGGGCCGGTGAAAAGACGCTAGCAAAGTTCGTCTGAATGGCGTCCAATAGAGGGGATTTTATTCTTAGTGGATTGTTGGACGAGGAGAAGGCGAGGTTGCTGGCGGAGAATGCGAAAGAGCAGAGGGAAGCAGCGGAAGCCGTGCGTGGAAGATGAGGTAACGGGATGGAGTGTGGGCCCTGGCTTCTGGTTATGAAATGATGGCGGTTGCAGGCCAGCCGTGCTCGCTGGTAATGGGTGCGTGGTGTTGAAATCCAAGTTCTGCGCATATTCTGTTTTTTGGTCAATGATTGAAGGGATGTCGCCTTGTTTTATTTTTGTGCATCTGCGTCCCGTCGTGACTGCCTCGTCATGGACGCCCAGGGGTAGAAGTTCGAACGAGGGAATGATTTTTCAAACGCCTGGATATGTTATGATAGTACGAATAAATGGTAATGGGTAGAGGCGGCCAAAATTTTGTTGGAAGTGTGCCAACGCCGCACGTACGACTTGAACAACCCTAGGTATCTTAGGAAAAGGAAACACGGATACGTCGGAGTGGAGGAAGAGGAAGACGATGACGATGGTGAAGACGGAGAGGTTTACAATGGAGGCCTTGAGAATGGGGAGACATTGAAGCAGGAGAGCAGGGTAGCGGTGAGTGGCCCGTCATGAATTACATTGTGGTTGCAGTTGTTAGCGAGGCGTGTTGATTGCTTCTTGCCGGCGCGGGTAATCGCTAGCGTGCATAACCTTCTTTTTTCAACAGGTGTTCTGGTGCATTGACTGCCGCAACGCAATTAATGGGACTGATTATGTGCCTATCATGCCGTTTGGGAATCATACATTGCCAACATTTCGTGTTTAGAAGGCGCGCCTTCAGAAGCATATTCAGCACCGCACGAGCCAGGTGCTGAAGGCGTGCTTGGAGAGGAAGGGGTATAAAGTGCGCATGACCGCATCGAAGAAGAAGAAGCAGCAGGAATCGGGCAAGACCATGATAACCGAGCCAGGGTTGGCTTTCGTGCATGCAGTACATGGTGCGGCGCAGGCAGTGAATGCTGCATCGATTGCAGCGGTGCAGCCTGTGGCCATGACGGTGCAGGGCGCGGGTCCTGAAGTGTGGGCGTTGGCGAAGCAGATTCACGATGCTGTCATGGCCACGTTGTGAAGCCAAGGAATGGGTGTTGGTTCCAGTCAGGTGCCTCGCCCGGAGGAAGCTTTTCTGCTGTAAGCAGAGGTGCGGCATCAAGCATTTGCAATCGCCATGAGAGCAGTGGAGATGTCAGCGGCATGAAGCATTTGCAATCGCCATGAGAGCAGTGGAGATGTCTGCGGCATTGGGAGATCTGCAGACAATTGCAGGAGGACATTGTGCGGTACGCTTGTAGGGTGTATGCTGTGTTGTTCCGCTCGCTAATGGACATGTGCCCCTGTAACCTCTTCCAGGCTAGTATCTGCTATCCACCTCTTCAGGCTTGAAAAGTAAATTGCTGTACGGTTCACAATTGGCATGGCTTGACATGCACGCGTCCTTGACTGTGGTCTGCATGGGTTTGGGGTTTAGCGGTTTACATCAGACTCTGCTGTGTATCTGCTTAATCAGCCGACGTGTCACATGGGGACAGCAACGGCGCTGGGATGCAGCCCGGTGTGAATGCGAGTAAGGTACGCGCTGTCATGCATGGCGGATGGGGCGTGGAAGCCACGACCCACGTTTTTGTGTGTGCACGGGGGGCTAGGGGGCAAGTCGTTGTGTTGCTGCCATCCATATGGCCATGGATATGCGGGAAGCTTTCCCTGTACCCATACTTAATGATGCATGGACTGGTTGTGACAGCCAAGGGTTTAGCTGTCGTGGGTTTGCTGAGTGATCATGGCAGTCTGCTAGGCTGGTGCTAGAACAGCCATAGCGCGGTTACTGCTATGTCTTGCCCGTGCTAACTGATGCTGCAGCCATGCGTGGAGCGCGAATCGTCCCGTGAGGAGAAGGAGGAGGCGGGGCCGGTGCACCCATGGGCAGGGCCGGAGAAGAAGGACGCGGAGCACCCAGTGTGGGAGAAGGAGAAGGCGGGGAAGCACTGAAGCTCCACCCCATGTCAGGCCTCTAGTATAGGTGCCAGTTAACTAAACCCATGCACGTGCAGGTTGTAGCTCAGAATGTATTTAAAATCATATGCCCCTTTTCAGGTATATGTGTAACATTGACTCCCAACGGATATATGTTCCTAATTTATTAAATTCTTACTGAATAATTGTTGTCTTTATGAACCCATGAAGAGCAAAGCCCGGTGGGGAGTACATGTAACGCATTACCACGAGAAGGGGTCCCCACACCGCATTTCTTCGCTCTCTGTTCCTATGCAGAACAAGAAGAGGTGGAAGACCAATGTCCCGGCTCACACGCCAGCCCATGTGGGTAAGCCCCCTCCCCCAAAGCGGAAGGGGCGCTTTGGGGAGAAGTGTAGTTAGGATTTTGTAGACTAGATAGCTTAGAGTTAGCTTATTTCGATGTCGCGGCTTGACCCACCTCTACCCATTCAGCAAGGAATATGCATGTGCTGCATGATCTCCCAACGGAGGCATGTTATAATTTTATTTGATTCTTTAATGTAGTGTCTTGGGGCATGATGCAGATGAGATTTGTAACTTCCGTGTAATTATGTTTCTAAAGAGATTAGCATAGTACTCTAAACATGCCCATGCGCATGACACGCAAGTACTAACTTACTTACACCAGACCTGGCAATAAATTGGCATTGATGGGATGGACCCAGCGATACATAATGGGCGTGCATGCGTAAAAAATATACACTATGCATGGCCCAATGGGCATGCATTCAAATAGTTACAAATGAAGGCCGACATGAGAGCACTGAAGCAAAACCAGACCGGGCCACAATTAACCCTCCAGCACCAAAGTTCCACTGCATCATGTAAGACAAGCCTGACATCCATCCATCCATCCATCCATCCATCCATCCATCCATCCATCCATCCATCCATCCATCCATCCATCCATCCATCCATCCATCCATCCATCCATCCATCCATCCATCCATCCATCCATCCATCCATCCATCCATCCATCCATCCATCCATCCATCCATCCATCCATCCATCCATCCATCCATCCATCCATCCATCCATCCATCCATCCATCCATCCATCCATCCATCCATCCATCCATCCATCCATCCATCCATCCATCCATCCATCCATCCATCCATCCATCCATCCATCCATCCATCCATCCATCCATCCATCCATCCATCCATCCATCCATCCATCCATCCATCCATCCATCCATCCATCCATCCATCCATCCATCCATCCATCCATCCATCCATCCATCCATCCATCCATCCATCCATCCATCCATCCATCCATCCATCCATCCATCCATCCATCCATCCATCCATCCATCCATCCATCCATCCATCCATCCATCCATCCATCCATCTATCCATCCATCCATCCATCCATCCATCCATCCATCCATCCATCCATCCATCCATCCATCCATCCATCCATCCATCCATCCATCGGGGTATAGTCCTAGTACAGCCATGCTACGTCCTGGCTATGATGAGATTACTTGCCCACGCTCCTAGTGTTATGCCATGCTCACATGAGTCTTATTGCACCCACAGATTGCCGGATCGTTAGCGTGTCCGTTTAGCTAGCGTTCCCGAATGCAGCTGTGGCATGCCTTAGGCATGAAGGAGAGTGGGGGTCTCTGCCCTTTCTCGATCCTGTTGTGCACACACAGGCATTAAAAGCACTTCGGTGCTCCGTGACTCCCCAACGGGAGCACGTGTTTAAATAATTAATTAATGAATGAATCGGGGTTAACTAATGCTCCTTGACTCCCTAATGGGGGCATGAGTTTAATAAATGAATTAAGTAGTTAGTTAATAAATCAGGTTGATTCAGATGAGGTCCCTGCTGGTTCCTTGTGGACTGGCCAGCCAGGGAGATATCTTCTTACATGGTCAGGCCCTTGCCGACCATGTAACAACCTGTTAGGCGACGCAGTGGCCAACATTGGACATACCGCCATATGTTTGTCTCCGCGATATGATTTTAGCTGACATGCAGAGCACAGACACTGTTGGCGTCATCCGCTCAACCCCTCTTATTCATACATGGGACCTCGGATATGTAGCTCCTGGTTGTCTCTTTGATGTAGGATTAGTAGCGTTGCCCAGGCGGACATTGTCAAAGACTACGACCCCCCAGTTGTGGGTCCTAGGAAATTTAACAAGCATGATTGTCTCCTTGTTGATAGGCATTAATTCATCCTTGATGATAGGCATTGCTTGCGTGCAAGATTAGCTCGAGGCCCATATTTTAGACTACTAGCTGAGCTGTGGACATACATGTAGTTATTGACGTCTTGACGGATATTGACGTCTTGGGGGACTTCCACTATATCTTCTTTGGGGAATTCAGAGATCCCGGTCCCCCAACATGGACATGAGACTAATTAAAATCAATTAATCAATGTCATGAATAGAGCGCGTTCATGACGTTCAGTCATGAACAGAGCCCTAACCTTAAACACATAAGAAAACAATTATGGCGGGCCATGTGACCAATGTAAGAAGCTTAGCCCCCAAACATATTGTTGTCTCACGTAATGAATCACTTGCTGATCAACAAATCGATGGTTATCTCATAGGCACAGTGTACCTCTGACCATCATTGCTGGCCCATGCATGCATGCACCAATGGCAGCCTACATGACACATACATCGCTTATTTGCCATGTAAAAAATGCGACAAAGTGTCCATATAGGTACTCATAGATTAGCACAAATTCCTTAGCACGATGTGGACAACTTTACTTAACGGTGAAAGCCTGTCTCGCCCTTATTGCCTTGAGGGTTCCCGGCGATAGGTCCTGTCTGTTGGTCGACATTTTTCTTTTGCAGCTGGCCATCGTCGGTAGCTATGAATGATCTCGATGCTAGCAATTACGATGATGATACCCGAGGTAGTCTATACCTAGGATCGAGAGCTTCTTCTTGTATGGCAATGCCGGCAGTTAACTATTACTCCGAATAAAGAGTTAAGAGGTTGGCCCTCGGCAGTCGGCATGGCGATCACGGAGCGATGACGGGGCGATGACGGGGCGATGACGGGGCGATGACGGGGCGTTGACGCGCGTGATGAATAGGATCTGTTTGACAGGCGGCGGCTATTGGTAATATAGATTGTTGATTAAGAGAAGAGTTTAGATGTTGGCCCGTGGGCGATGACGGTGACGGCGTCACCGTCATCGCCCTCGACGGGCGTCATGAATACGACCTTTTTGATATGCGGCGGCTATTGGTAATATAGGTCGTTGACTACTACTCCGAATACAAATGTAAAGAGTTAAGAGGTTGGCCCTCGGCTGGCTCGGCATGGCGATCACGGGGCGATGACGGGGCGATGACGGGGCGTTGACGCGCGTGATGAATAGGATCTGTTTGATAGGCGGCGGCTATTGGTAATATAGATTGTTGATTAAGAGAAGAGTTTAGTGTCCAAAAACCAAATGTCCTCATTTGAGGACATAGTCCTCGTTTGAGACGGGGGGGGTCAGGGGCGCGGTTTTGGCGCCAAATTTGGTCCTAGGGTCACTTGGTGGGTTTTGGCGCGAAACTGGGATAGGTACTGAGCGCGCCAAGCCCCTGGGGTCGACAGGGGTCGACCGTACCTGGAAAATATGAGGCGACGAAAAGTACCTACAATAGCAAGAACATCGCAATGCAATCGAGTGTTTTGTCGAGTGGCGGCTATGGGGTCGTGCCAGTTCCGAGGCTTGCCTGAATGTTATAGGGCATTATTTTGCCCCGGACGAAGACAGCATTTTAGATCGTCATCTAGTGATTTCGAAGATGCTATTCTTCACGTGCAGTTGCTTTGTATATGTCGAAAATTTTGTTCATGAACGGATTTTGGCATTGTTGAAGAAAATCTGAGAGCTACGTAGATCGCATGATAGGTCAGTTCGCAGTTCGATTTTACAATTTCTTTTTCCGCCCAGGCGCTGCGGATATCGCGAGTATGGGTTATGGTACGCTTCTGGGCTTATGGGCGACATGAGGAGAAGAGGGACCTGGGCAGTTGCATGCGTCAAAGAGTCTCTATTTTTTCGTCGTGATGTCGCAGTCGCGCCTGGCGAAAACCAGGGCGAGCGCGAGCCATATTTTTCTTTTGCCGCAAGGCTGGGTGCTTCCCACGCGTCACCGTCCTTTAATATATATTTCTTGAGCTGGCCCGCGCAGCTGGCGGCCTGGGCGCACGTCAAGAGCAAGGTTCCGACTGTCATTCTCAACCGCATCGTTCTAAGTAAGCGTGTTAAGCGGATTGTAACCTATAACTCTCGCAGACGTGATAATTCCGGTTGCTTTCAATGCCCAACTTCGTGGTTTTGATTACGTTTATGTCCGGGGAATAACGGAAGTTTGCTGGGCAGTACTTTCTTTTCCCGCTGCGTCACAGAAAAGGTAAACGGCCTTGCGTTATCAAAACAGCAGCAACTAGAAGTCGCTGTGCTTAATTGCGATGTGGTAGTTTGATTCAACACATATACTGCCTTGTTGCTGAGAAGTTTTTCAAGGCTTGCTGGTATGTTGCCCATATGTTTCTAATGCTTCAACTCATGTCCAAGTGATCAAGACTGGCTTGGAAACTTGAGCTTTTCATGTTTACATTGTGCTTGTGTTACAACTTGTGCCTCTTTGCAGTTTATGTTTCATATATAACGTAAGGGCTCAGCATCATGGTTTAGCACCGTGGTGGCAGCCGAGCAGGTCTACTAACGATCATGGACCTAACCTTGGCGAGTATTTGCTTCATATTTCACTCGTTGGACTGAGCTAGCTTTACACCTGCTGTTTGGCCTGCACCATGGTCCCTGGTTGCCAGTTACATTTTGCCCCCCCCCCTGGCAGGCTGCAGGGTCTAGGACTGCGAGGGTGTAACATAGACATGTTGTGGGCACCCTGGGTGCATTTTCAGGGCCATCCATGACCTGGCCATGCCTTCTTTCTTGGCATATTGTTGACTTGAGTGCTATTTGGTCACTCGCGTAGCGACCCCCCTGCATTCATAAATCGTAAACAATTATACAATGAGCATATTTCATGGATGTTAAGCATTGCAACTCTTGAACATATCATAAATGAACATGGTTCCATACCGTACCCATGGATGTGTTGACATGTGTTAGTTATTACAAATGGTATCCATGCTTAAAAATGTCCTCATTTGAGGACATTTTCTTGGTGATTAGACATTAGATGTTGGCCCGTCGAGGGCGATGACGGTGACGACCGTCACCGTCATCGCCCTCGACGGGCGTGATGATAAGCCCATGTTTGATATGCGGCAGCTATTGGTAGTATAGGTCGTTGACTATCACTCCGAATAAAGAGTTAACAGGTTAAGGCCCTCGGCCGGGCGATGACGGGGCGATGACGGGGCGTTGACGCTCGTGATGAATAGGACCTGTTTGATAGGCGGCGGCTATTGCTAATATATAGGTCGGATATTTGTGTACCACCCCCCTCCTTCCCACGGCAGGTACGCAGCGACCCGCTGTTGTCCTGGCTGCAATTGTGTATCACTTGTACGGTATTTGTGTATCACTTGTACGGTATTTGTGTATCACCCCCTCCTTCCCACGGCAGGTACGCAGCGACCCGCTGTTGTCCTGGCTGCAATTGTGTATCACTTGTACGGTATTTGTGTATCACTTGTACGGCATTTGTGTATCACCCCCTCCTTCCCGCGGCAGGTACGCAGCGACCCGCTGTTGTCCTGGCTGCAATTGTGTATCACTTGTACGGTATTTGTGTATCACTTGTACGGTATTTGTGTATCACTTGTACGGTATTTGTGTATCACCCCCCTCCTTCCCACGGCAGGTACGCAGCGACCCGCTGTTGTCCTGGCTGCAATTGTGTATCACTTGTACGGTATTTGTGTATCACTTGTACGGTATTTGTGTATCACCCCCCTCCTTCCCACGGCAGGTACGCAGCGACCCGCTGTTGTCCTGGCTGCAATTGTGTATCACTTGTACGGTAGTTGTGTATCACCACCCTCCATGGCCCATGCAGCCCGGCCCGGCATCGTGCCGTCGCCGACCCGACAACGTTTTCTCGAACAACACGAATTTGAATTTTAGGGACTGGAGCGGCTGGCACGCTAGCGGCACGACCAACGGAACAAGAGAACCGAGAAACTGTGGCCGCCAGGAGGATAAAGGTTTCAAGGCGCATGCGTTTGAGGCTAGCCAGAACCGAATGCGAGGTTTTACTTTATCAAACCGATGTATATCAATGTGGCCAGAATTCTTTTCCAGTTGCGGGGTCGTGTGTCGCCAATTTGTTGTTGGGCCGGGCACTTTAATCGTGATTGCAAGAAGTCAGTTCACGACGCCGTTAGCGTGGCATTTATGTACAGCAATTCATCGTTCGGCTTCTTCATCCTATCGGCAACTCCTCACGACGTGTGAGCGTGAGTCGGTTGTCGTGTGAATGGACACTTTCTGGGAAAGTAAGTCACTAGAGTGCCAATTTCACCGATCGCAAAACATTTACCCAGTTTGGGCAGATAGACCTGGCTAAATACGAGGGCGAGCGGAAGTAATTGTTGATGCATAGCCATCTGCTTCCTGCGCTTTGTAATTGTAATGAGTTGTTCGCAAATTGGCGTCTCTAGCGGTTACTCCTCTGTGCACAGCTGGCGACCAAGAAGACTTCATTGGCAGCCGGACTGCGGATGCGCGTCGTTGGAATATTAGCAACGTTAACATGTTTGCTGCGTTTTTTGTGAAGCTTGTCTAGCCGACTGCATTTGGGAGACTTGGCAAGGTTGCCTCCAATCGTTGAAGTCACAACCTGGGTGTCAATTCACGTTTACTAGCCACGGTCATAGTAACACTCTAATGGCATTTGTCCCAGTTTCAACATGGGTTTTCACTCTGATCTGATGGAGTTAAGGGCCTAGCTCCGTGGTTTTGTGTCATTGTAGCAGTTTAGTCGCCTGCTAACGTAGTGAATCTTCCATCCCACCTCTCCCACCCCCACCCCCACCCGCACTTCTCCTACTCTCTCTCTCTCTCTCTCTCTCTCTCTCTCTCTCTCTCTCTCTCTCTCTCTCTCTCTCTCTCTCTCTCTCTCTCCCCCTCTCTCTCCCCCTCTCTCTCCCCCTCTCTCTCCCCCTCTCTCTCCCCTCTCTCTCCCCCTCTCTTTCCCCCTCTCTCTCCCCCCTCTTGTTAAGCCTCCCACGGTCCTTAATTTAGGACTTTGTCCTAAATTTAGGACCAATTTACTATAACCGAGGTACCGGGGGGGGGGGGGTCACTATATGGACCGTACCCCATGTGGACCGTACCCGGCATGATGTACCCGACCCGTGGTACCGGCACATGGTACCCGGATTCCGTACCCGGGTACCGGGTATAATGGCGGGAAAGTAGGTACCTCGACCAAAAATATAACCGATTTTGGAGCGAAAAAGTGGGTGCGGGAATGATCTGAGGTGGATATGGCGACCTGACAATCGTGGCCGGCGTTTTCACGTGCGTTTATCATTTCGAGCGCCCAGTAGCAAAAACGAAAGGTCTTTAGTTATGCTTAAAGGCTGTGAAATTTTCTGCGCAAGTTTTTATGTGTAGCGCTGTAGCACAGCGGCACAACACAAATGGGTCGCAGATCGCCTGCTCGCGGAGGGTCGATTTTGGCACAAACATATTAGTGTATTAGCAATGGTGGTGCGAATCAAGCCAGGAAATTTTTGTGGACGATTTTGATTATAGTCTGGAGTTTATAAAAGGAGTATTTGACATGGGAGCGCCTGGGCCGTGATATTCTTGCCCGATTTCCATTGTCGACCATGTTTTAGGGACGTTCAGGCTGGGCAGCGAGCGCACCTTATAGGTCTTCACTTTCGGTATTTCTTGGACCTAGAACGCAGCACAAGCGTGGTTTATATCATTTTCGAACCGGTTGGCCAGCTTTGGTGCGCTCAGCTCTCGGAAAGCTGACCTCGCTGCGGATTTCAGCGACTTTTTTGCAACCATCTGGAATGAGGCGACGTAAGTAGCAGGTACGTGCCGGGGTGCCCTAGATCATGAGTGTAACTGGCAACGCTGTCGTGGTGTTTTGAGTCAGTAAGCTATGCCTAAAAAGAGGGGACGCTCTCTGTGCACATAACTGTCACACATAGTTGGTTTACGTCATACAATTTTTTACGTCTCTATCTTCGTCGTCCGCTGCAGCTAAAACACACATGCGTAAGAGCAGTTTTACTCATGTGTTAGTTATAAACCATGGTCCTATGGCCTGCAGTCGTTCAGGGTGTTCTCAGACAGTATATACAATATGGTTTACGTGTTACATGCACCCTGAATTCGCTCACAAAGCGTTGCATGTTAGCACAACGTTGTTCTGTAACTTGATTTGGCTGCATTCATGTGTTAGTTGCAATGCAAATGCAATGTTTTTTCATCGCTGGGTGGTGGCCAGCATGTCCGTGATGTCAAAGAAGGTTTGGCATATGCTTAGAGAAAGTTTACCGCAAGGGGTGGGCCATGTTCAAGCCGGGCAACCTCAGCAACCATGCAACCGTATATTGCATTACCTGCACCATCTGTGACACCGTTAAGCACGCGTATATACAGAGGCAGCCACAGCAGGGTATGGCCTTGTTATACGCTGCCCCGCCATCCCAAGGCCTCGTAGGGTCCCCTAGCGCTCGTAAGATGCTCAAGGGACCGTGTGGATAGCATGGTCATGCGTTGACACTAATTGGTCCTATTGGTCCTAAATTCTCATTTTGACCAAATTCGCGGTTTGAGGCCTGCCATGGGCCAGGGTCCATTCAGGCACTAAATGTAATTATTTGAACCCAGGTTTTTGTCCAAAATTCAAAAAGTGTGTTATCTGTCAGTGGTAAAAATGCCAGGGTCAAAATTTGATGTTTGCACATATATTTTTTAATTCAAACTGGTCCTAAAATAAGGACTTTTCTTGGGAACATGGACACTCTCTCTCCCTCCTCTCTCTCCCCTCTCTCTCTCCTCTCTCTCCTCTCTCTCCTCTCTCTCCCTCCCTCTCTCTCTCTCTCTCTCTCTCTCTCTCTCTCTCTCTCTCTCTCTCTCTCTCTCTGCCTTCCCACCCCCCGCTCTCTTGTCCCTCCCGCACCCCTCCTCTCTCTTTCCCTTTCCCTTGGCTGTTGAGAAGGACTGGGGTGAAAAATCCAGACCCTTGGTGGCTGCCTTCAAGCAGGAAGTTTCAAGGATCAACAAGTTTTTGTGAGCTGTCTGATAATAATGGTCACTGCTGCGACAAAGGTGAGTTATCTTGTTTTTCATGCAATTTTTTTGCTGTAGCTAGGTAAGCCGGCCGTTTTGTACTCCTCTTTCTTTTGCTCTCACGATTATTCTTGTTGTGGTTTATATGGTCCCGTTAAGTGGCATGCATTATCATTATCCACATTAGTGTGAGAAACCATCAGCAGTGTTGTAGCTTGCATCTACAACAACAGTTTTTGCTGCCGCCACCACTGCTATTACCAACATAAAGTCATTCTTGCTTTCTAAGCACTCTTTTTCCTCTTGGGCTGTTGGTTGAGATACCAGCCACCCTTGCACGCATAAATTCAAGCACCGGATGCATGTGAAAACACAACCAAGGCAAGAATGTCCCCCTATCGCAATATCCCACCCACGCAATGCACCCAATGCAGCAAGAATGGGACCACCTTGTTGCCATGAGCTCTAGCACCGTTGCCACCTCTAGCTTTCTACTGTTCCCGTCCATCCTTATGTACACTGGCTGCTTTGCTTGCATTTCTGGCTCAGTGCCAGTTTGCACTTGCTAGCTTGCTAAGACAATAATGCAGCTTGCAAACGGCAAGGGCAAGCACCCGGGTAAGAGCAAAGGCAACCGCACGAGCAAAGGAAAGGGAAACTGGAAGAGCAAGCACAAGGCCAAGGAAAGGACAAAGGCACTTGTGCTTGCCAAAAGGGCAGGCTCAAGGGAAATGACAAGGGCAGGGGCAGGCACAAGGGAAGCGGATAAGGGCAAGGGCAGGCGCAAGGGAAAGAGATTAGGACAAGTCAAGCACGAGGGAACGGACAAGGGCAAGGGCAGGCACAAGGGAAAAGATGAAGACAAGGGCAGGCACTAGGGGAAGGATGAGGGCAACGGCAAACACTGGGGATCAAAGGATAGGGGCAAGGGCAGATGCTAGGGTAACAGTTAGGGCAAAGGCAGGCACAAGAGAAGAATAAGGGGCCGTGAAGTATAAGTGGAAATGCGGGTGGCGACATGGGGTTCGATCGGGCCTGCTGATGCAAATGCAGATTTCAACTGCAGTGACAAACACAAGCGTAGACATAGGCAACGACAAATTCCTTGCATGCGTGCCCTGCTCTTCACCGGCTGGCTCGTTTGCTAGTTGTCTAACAGTTTCTACCGATAAACTTCACTTGCCATTGTAAGGTCTGCCTTGCTGCCGTGCTAGTGGGTAGCTGGGTGATCGTGCTTGTTCCTTGTCAAGGGAGGGACGCATGTGGAGTAGGTGGGTGGGTGTGCTTGTTCCTTGCCAAGGAAGGGATGCACAAAGGTTAGATAGGTGCACGTGCTTGTTTCTTGTCAAGGGAGGGACGCACAAAGGGTAGGTGGGGGCACACATGGTTGTGCCTCGTCAAGGGCGGGATGCACGAAGGGTAGGTGGGGGCATGTGGTTGGTCCTTGTCTTTTCACCGCCCAAGCGATGGCGATGTAGCATGCATTATACATTTATTCGTGCATTAAAAATCACTTTCCTTACAAGCGGCCTTAGCCGACTCCATCTGCCGTTGCCATTTCTCCGTATTGCATTGTCCGGACACGGTTTTTGTGTCGCAGGTCTTCCCCCGTAAAGGCACAAGCTGCCTGCGCGCGGAATTCTGTGCAGACACCTCGGTTTCCAACACAACGGCTTCCCGCACATGTCGAGCTCTGGATGTACAACATCTTCCCCCGGCGCACTTGCTCCCGGATGGAGCTTCCGTGCGGTGCCGACATCCCCGGAGCTGTCTTAAGCACCGCATGGAAACAGTATTTCAAGCCACGAAGAGAAGCCACGAATTTGATATTGACTTGATATTGTCGTCAGAAGACTTGATATGCTATTTTCTGTGAAGGTGTTGGATTTTTGTGCATGACATGTAATTTAATGCATTTAATAATGAAATTTTTTATGAAATAGGAACTTGTCTTGCATGAGCCCTGCTGCAAATGCCATTCATTTTTTTTTTCCCCCGGGTAAATGGGTGTTAGGGGTTAGGTTGACCGAAATGATAAGTGAAATCAAAGTGAAATTCTGATAAGTGACATGCGTACTGCTATTCAGAACGACATAGCGACATGATTGTAGTACCGGTAGTGTACGCGAGAAGCATACGACGTCATAACCTACGGGACCGAGTACCGGGATCGTAAAGTACCAACTCGTAGATTACTACCTCGCAAATTACTACCTCGTACCTTACTACCTCGTAAATTACCACCTCGTAAATTACTACCTCGTACATTACTACCTCGTACATTACTACCTCGTACGTTACTACCTCGTACGTTACTACCTCCTAAATTACTACCTCGTACGTTACTACCTCGTAAATTACTACCTCGTAATTTACGACGTCGGATCTTATCTCGGATCTAATTCGTAACTTACGAGACAGATACGACATTGAATCTAAACTGTAAGAGTAGTCTGAGCGGTAAATTACCACCTCGTAATTTACGCCTCGGATGCTTTTTACCACCCTCGGACGAAAAGTATAGTGGGGTAGTGGCTGTCTGGTGGCGGCTGCATGGTGGTGGCTGCATGGTGGCGGCTGCATGGTGGCGGCTGCGTGGCGGGGGGTAGTGGCTGTGTGGTGGCGGCTGCATGGTGGCGGCTTGGTGTGTGTGGGTAGTGGCTGCATGGTGGCGGCTGCATGGTGGCGGCAGCATGGTGGCGGCTTGGTGGTGGGGGGTAGTGGCTGCGTGGTGGTGGCTGCGCGGTGGTGGCTGCGTGGTGCACAGTACCCTGGCACTGGTCAACTATCAGGCGCGTACAGCCATTCTGCTAACGTCAAGCATGCCTGAATCAGCAAGAAGTATCGTTGCCAAGTCCCGTATTTTGCTGCATGTTTTTGCACAGTGCATTATTATTGCTTTACCGTTAATAGGTTCTTTTTGCGCGGTATTTCGCTGCATGTTTTCGCGCAGTGCACTATTATTGCTTTACCGTTAATAGGCTCTTTTTGCGCGGTATTTCGCTGCATGTTTTCGCGCAGTGCAATGCACTGCGCCTATCTTAATGCCGTCAATCTTCACCGATAGTGCTGTCTACCTTATCCGATAACGCTGTCTTGTTCGTTTTTCAGTAAGCTTCTGCCTCTGGAAACGCCTCTGACATCCCGGCCCATATTTGGATGCTGAACAGGAAAGGACTCCTTATTGGATCAGTCAGTGTCAATTATGCCTGTGTGTGCAGGAAGGGGTGGATTACGCAGCCATCTTCCTATCAGGGCTATACATATGCAGGGCACCACAGGCATTACGGGTGGTGGCCTACGGCGAACTGATGGGGACGGACGCGCAAGGGGTGATGGGTCCCGTCGCGTTCGCTAGGCACGTCGCCGAGGTGCGACCGGTGGCCGGGGAGGACGGCAGGTGGGAGACCACGCTGATGCTGCACGCCGACTGGCTGGCGCGCGAGCAACGGTTCCAGGTGGGTGGCTGGCTGGAAGCTACAGGAAACAACACGTGGCATGCAGGACTCAGTTGCAGGACTCAGTTCCCCTAGTACAGATGGCGCAGGAGCAAGGGCTCCAGGTGGGTGGCCTGACGCTACACGAAACAATGCATGGCACACAGGACTTTTTATTGTGTTGACTAATTGTGTTGCATTCACGGCCCCTTATTTTTTATGTTCCTACTGTATGCCTGCTGTCAGCTGTATGTACATAATTTTAATTGTGTGTTTTCTCACGTGTACGGCCTTATAAGCTTCGCCAATTCTGGCGAACCTAACGGTTCTTCCGAAAATTGGCTCCGCCTGATTATGTAGCCATGCCGTAAGTACAGGTATAAGAGCTGTTAAAACCCTTGACAGCTGCTGACAGTGCAGCGGGCACCCCCGGCAGCCATAGCGGGAGCGATATTCCGGAAATGAACGGGGGCGGCATGGATGCATATTAAACGTAGCTTGACCTTTTCATATCTTGTTGCTACTAAGAGTACAAGTTAGCGTTACCTGCAATCCAATAAATGAGGCACTGTAGCGTGGATTTTCTCCAGACCTTTACCGTGTTTGTCGTGGAAGAATGTTCCAATGCAGTAGATCAAGTGACGGCATTACTATCGATTGTTGCTTCGCATTGCTACATCTGCCAATTGATGGTCACTTCAAAGATTGATATTGCCCTGTTATGTCGCCAGGCGGACCGATATCCAGGCGAGTTACGGGCGACTCTGCTCGCGATCATAAATCTAGGAGCGCGCATTAATTAAACCGGAATTTGGGTCAGGTCCCGATGGTGCATTGTCGAGCGAGAGCTCACCAAGCAGGCGTGCTTATTGTTTATAGTTATTATGATCATGAACTTGTCTTATTCCCAGCATTTGTTCAGCTAGACGTGGCCACTTTTGGTGCCGTGATGCCACAGTCATAAAGCTGGCAGCCATTTTCCGTTTTCCTCCAGCGCTGGAATGCACAACCTCTCCACACTTATCCCGCCTGGCATGTCAGTGACCGTTCCCCAGGTATAGAACCCTTCATGGATTATTCATACTTGCTGGGTTGGGGCAGCGTATTTGCTTCTATCACCAGCAGCGCTTCTCCTGACACCTTTGTTTGACTGCAGAGCCCCAGCGTGATGCCTTGGCGTTGGCGTTGGTGGTTGTGAATGTCAAGCGCGTACTGTCGGAAGGACAGTATCATGGTATGACGTTGGTAAGCTTTTGCGTTCGGTTTGGGCAGAGCTGTAATGCAGTATATCGTGTTGCATTCACGGCCTGCGCGAGATATCCGACGTGGATCGCGGGTGTGGCCCGCGCCGCATATTGTATGAGCTTTGAGCAGCAGAGCTGGCGCCTGGCGGTCAGTCAGTCAGTCAGTCAGTTGTATCCCACGCCCGCGCTGGCGGTAGGGTTGGCCAAACCAGTATGTGTACAAAACTACTCATTTACTATACACAATACATAGTAAAGACCAACGGGCTCCTGTGGCGGATCTCCGTACATTTCAGTGATCGAGTCGTGATGGACGGGTGTCCTTTGCTCCGTTTCCCGTTGGGCGCAAGTCGACAGACTTTGGAGATCGTACAGGATTTCGTGTTGTTGTTGTTGTCGTCGTCGTCGTCGTCGTCGTCGTCGTCGTCGTCGTCGTCGTCGTCGTCGTCGTCGTCGTCGTCGTCGTCGTCGTCGTCGTCGTCGTCGTCGTCGTCGTCGTCGTCGTCGTCGTCGTCGTCGTCGTCGTTGTTGGCGGCGGCGGCGGCGGCGGCGTGCATGGTCGTGGTCGTGGTCGTGGTCGTGGTCGTGGTCGTGGTCGTGGTCGTGGTCGTGGTCGTGGTCGTGGTCGTGGTCGTGGTCGTGGTCGTGGTCGTGGTCGTGGTCGTGGTCGTGGTCGTGGTCGTGGTCGTGGTCGTTGTCGTTGTCGTTGTCGTTGTCGTTGTCGTTGTCGTTGTCGTTGTCGTTGTCGTTGTCGTTGTCGTTGTCGTTGTCGTTGTCGTTGTCGTTGTCGTTGTCGTTGTCGTTGTCGTTGTCGTTGTCGTTGTCGTTGTCGTTGTCGTTGTCGTTGTCGTTGTCGTTGTCGTTGTCGTTGTCGTTGTCGTTGTCGTTGTCGTTGTCGTTGTCGTTGTCGTTGTCGTTGTCGTTGTCGTTGTCGTTGTCGTTGTCGTTGTCGTTGTCGTTGTCGTTGCTGTTGTTGTTGTTGTTGTTGTTGAGCACTAGTAGTAATCGTACAGGATTTTTTGTGTGTGGTTGGACCGAAGACGCCGTGTCTCGGGTGGCGGACGGAGGGCGTTGGTGCAGTGGGATACTATTGGCATTTACTAGCTGGCATCTTTAATGGCTCGAGACATTTTGACGTTAGCGACTCGATCGAGCTTGACTGGCGAGTAGTTAGTCGACCTTTTGCTACTTGCCACCTGTCGGCTCCCCGAAACTGGGTTGCCTACTAGAGTGATCGACGGTCGGCTTGACGGCTTTCTCACTTTTTTCCGGGGAGATTAAATTATATTAATTTAAATTAAACTGTAACATGACTCCGTTGGGAGATCATTTAGCACATATTCCTTGCTGGATGGGTGGAGGTGGGCGAAGCCGCGTAATCGAACTAACCTAACTCTAAGCTATCTAGTCTAGAAAATTCTAACTACACTACTCAGCAAAACGCCCCTTCCGCTTGGGGGGAGGGGGCTTGCCCACAGGGGCTGGCGTGTGAGCCTGGACAATCTTCTGCCACCTCTTCTTGTTCTGCATAGCAGTCCAAAGAAGAGAGAGGGAGTGAATGCGGTGTTCAAACTGAGCTGGGACCACTAGATTGGCCAGCAACATCTGGATGTAGTTCATGGCTTAATGGTTGGGGAATGATGCAGACGATATTTGTTTAAACTTTTGTGTAATTATTTTTTCTAATGCGATTAGCATAGACTCCGTGGCATGCCTTTGTGCATGACACGCAAGTACTTACTTACTTAGTTCATGGCAGGTTTACCTAGCTTTCTAGGAATGTCCTTGGGGCCAGGCCAGATCAGGATGTGCCGCCCTGGTTGGCCAAGCCGCTGGGGGCCGGCCGGACCAAGGGCGGTGTCGACCTGACTGGTGCGAGCCGGGGAGATGGGTGTTGTTTATTTCCGGGGTTTTGATTCTGTCCTCTGGGACGCTCTATGGGCTGTCCTTGCTCGCACTCGCGTCCCCACTCCCCTGATTACCGTCATCCGCACGCTGTATGAGGGGTCGACCACTTCCGTGCGCACTCAACACGGCTTTCCCCCGCCATGCCCACTGCAGACCGGCGTCTGGCAGGGTTGCGTCCTGTCGCCGTACCTGTTTATTACTGTAGTGGATTATGTTATGCGCCAGGCACGTGCTCGCTTTGCTAGCATTGCAGGCCGTGCCCCTGGCCTAGCGATCACGAACGAGCTTGGGGAAGGGGGGCCGACTAACAAGCAGAATTTACTAGCTGACCTCATTTATGCCGACGACATCACGCTCATCGAGAAGCCGGAGTCTGCCCAACTTTGGCTGGACTGCCTTGCGCTCGAGGCTCGGGCGGTTGGTCTAGAAATCAGCCCCGAAACGGAGGCCCTGGCCCTCGGCATGGCAGGGCCCCCGCCCACACTCCGCCTCTTAGACGACACCGAGGTCAACTACCCTACTTCAGGCCGCTTCAAGCTGCTCGCCGGCAGTTGGCTTCCCGACTGCAAGGACGACCTGACGACACTGATCGGCATGGCGTGGGCGCAGCTCCATGACCACCGCCGCTGGTGGAGCAACCCCGCTCTACCCCGGATTGTCAAGCGTGACCTCTTCAAGGTCGTCATTCTGACGATCCTGACTTACGTTAGATGGATAGAGATTGTTACGCTCTTTCCAACGGCACCTTGAACGCCTCATTTGGTTACAGGACGTAAAAGTTATGACGTTCCTAGGCTGTGCCGACAGTGACCGGCGCGCCAATGTGGGTGCGTACGGACACAGGATGTACAAGTGTCACTTTGATAGTCCGCAGGACGTTGACAGGACTTGTACAGGACTTGATGGTCAATTGATAGGTAAGCGTGCTGTAGCGCGCCAGGACCTATGAGACAATTGATGCTGAGTAATGTACGGATAGGTCCACAGGACTAGCCGTATGGACAATTGATAGATCTGCGCGCCAAAGGCGTGCCAGAGTCTGTGTGATCAATTGATTGACAGTTCAGCTGTGACAGTGCAGCTGAATACTTGGACGCGTCCCTAGCAAGTTATATGTGTGACTTGGTAGCACCGGGACGCTAGCTCTTGCGTGCACGTTCTCTTGGCACTGCGACCTTGTCGTCTGTGCTGCGTGCAGTCTTGGAATTGACGTGACTTACGTCTGTGTTCGCTTTATGTAATAAAGGCAACATTCCTGCAAGAGCCATGGCGTTCTTCGGCATTACTCTCTCACAACTCTACGGTGCCGAGACCTGGACACTGACGCAGGAGCTGGAGCAACGACTCGACGGCAATGTCACCAAGATGCTGCGCACGGCCCTTAACATTCCCTTTGGTTTGCACATTAGTAATGAGGATTCGTACGCTGATTTGCCCTATGTTTCCCACATTCTTAGGCTCAGGCGCCTGGGCCTCATCGGGCACCTGGCCCGCACAGATCAGGTAGACTTATCAGATAGACTAGCTGGCACCAAGCCCGCCCAGCCTGGGCGTTATGTCCTCACCTGGCGTGCCCCAGGCCGCGCGCGGCAGGGCCGCCACCCGTGGACTTTTTTTTGATAGACTCGGCATGGACATGTGCTACACTAGACGTGACGGGATCACACCCGGGCATGCAGCCTCCTGGTTTGTCTGTGATATGGAGGCAGATGGTACGCAAGGATAATAGATGGCAAGTAGTGATGAAGGAGACCACCCCCAAGTCGATCTGTGGGGGCTCCGCGTATGACCGTGTATGGCATTCATAGCAATTCGGGCCGTGGTGCCCAGAACCCTGTATCTAGGACCTAGATAGCTTACACCATCCATTCGGCCATCCCATGTTCCCCTCCCACTTAGGACTTATGCTCACGTGACGCAGTCACGTGTCTATTAATTAATTAATTATTTATTTATTTCCATATAACCGCTAAGTTAACCAAGGTATGCCACAAACCTCCCGCCCCTCTCCCATGCGGACCTGCTGCGGACAGCAACCACCTCAACCACTGACGCCATCGCTACAAAACTCCAGGAGCTTGAAGACCTTCGCCAGGCACAACAACGGGAGGCCACCGACCGCGCTCGCCGCAACTGCCGGATGGTGCTGCGTCGCTTCCCCCAGAAGCCAGGTGAGACGCCAACCACCCTCGCCGACGAGCTCAAGGACCAGCTCCTTACCCTCATGGGCCTGGTAGGTGAGGTATGAACTGCGTGGGTGCCACCGCCTTCCCCACTCTGGGTACAAGGCGGCTCCCCCACCAGTCCTGCTCACCTTCCCCTCCCGTGAGGACAAGCAGCGGTTCCTTTCTCATCCCAAGTGGTTGCACGACCTCACCTGGACGCTGGACGACGACCTGACCCCCGCCCAGCAGCAGCAGCGACGCGACCTGTGGCCGGAATACCTCGGCCACAAGCAGGACCCCCAGATCAAGCCCAATTAGGTGTACTGGAGGAGCGGGGACCTGATGATCAACCATGCAAGATGTGGACGCCCCCTGCGAGCTAGAATAGCTTGTATAATAGCCCTAGCTTGTATCCATTGGTAGTCACTGCCGCCATGGCAGCCAAGCCTAGAATGTTTGCCTAGCTGACAGTGCCACCATACCTAGTCGCGTGCACCGCTAACACACGGTACACAACCAGCCACAGCCTTAGCTTAGTCCTTGTACAGCCATGCTATGTCCTGGCTATGATCAGACTACTTGCCCACGCTCCTTGTTATGATATGCTCACATGGGCCATATTGCACCCACAGAACTTGCCGGATCGTCTACCGTGTCCGATTGCAGCTGTGGCATGCCTCTGGCATATGAAGGAGAAAGGGGTCTCTGCCCTTTCTTCCTGTTGTGCACACACAACAGGGATTAAAAGCACCTCGGTGCTCCGTGACTCCCAAACGCCGAGGAGTTCAATTAATTAATTAATGCCACAAATAGCCAAACGCCTAGTTGAGCCTCATGCAATTGGGGTGCCCACATATAACGCGCGCCCTGCGACCATGCATGGTAGCCATTGTACTGATGATATATCGGCGTCCGGCATGAGTGTAAAGACCTTATTCATCCCCATGAGTGCATGGAAGACTTCCAGTGGGCTGTGGACATGATGTCCACATTCATTGTTAGGGCCCGGGTCCCATACTTTGTGTTGCTCCGTCGCCAGTAGCCAGTACCGACGCATGGCCAGGTTCCAGGAGGATATAAACCGGCGAACCACGCTACCTCTCGTGTACTCGGCGCCTAGTGTGAAGACTGTCTCGTTGCGTATTTTCCAAATGGTGTGGAGCATCGTCGTACCGGAAGCCATATATATTCATTGAGAATGATAGATTACGGAGGTGAGATAGGCATGCAACATAAGGGAAAACCCGATAACTGGGAGAATAACCCTGAAGAAATTAATAGTAGTAATCTGACACAGACATCCAAGGATCACGCCAGCTGCACAAGGTACAACTAACTATACATCACAAAACTACACGCAGCAACAGCGCTGCCGGCCCACCATGCAGGCCTGGAAGGGATCTAGACCGCGTGGGTCGCGACAAAGTCGGCCCGGGTGCGGCGGAATAACACATCAGCCACGGTGCGAGTGAGGGCGAGTGACAGGCGCTGCCGCCAATACGAGGACCACGTGCGGGCCGACCACGGGGCGGTCTGACCCTCGAGGTCGAGGCGGTCTTCACGGCGCTGGCAGCACTCGTGGAAAAACTCCGCTGTCTTGGGGCCCATGGCCCCGAACTCCTCAAGGACAAAGGGGATGACCCGGTGGGGCCCCACATTGCCGTAGGAGGCAAACTTGTCGCGCTCAGCCACAGCGGCAGCAGCGCCGGCATCCACAGCCGCCCGGAGGATGTGGCGACCGGAAAGCGGCCGATCGAGCCACGGAGACATCGATGAGCAGGTGGCAACCCTGCCCGTCGTAGTCAAGCACGGTAATGTCGGGGCGGTGGTTGGGTGAGTAGAGGGTGGCCCCATCCGCGTCCTCGCACTTGATGGTGGAGTGGGGAAAGACCGACCGAACCATGGCACACACCACCCGGAGGAGAGCGGTATGGAGATAGAGGAACCAGTTCTGGTTCTGCTGGCCACCCATGCACGCGATGTAGTGCGTCCCAGTAGTATCCAGAGCAAGCCCGCAGCTGCCGCAGGACGCACCCGCCGTGATGAGAGGTTGCGGGGCAAAGAGCTGGTGGCGGAGAGCGATGGCGTAAAGGGCGCCCGGAACCAGCGTGAACAAAGGGCTCATGGGGAGGGCGCGCAGGAATGCGGACCCCACGCTCCCCTCAAGGGAAACGGAGTGAAGCCAAGCCTTCCCCTGATCGTTCAAGCTCGCATGCAGACCCATCCAGTCGGCACAGTGTAGTATACCCGCGTAGGTCTTTTGTTGTTTTTCATGAACGCAGGCAGGGAAGACACTAGGACTGACGACAGTGGACACGCTGGGCGTGCCCCGGGGCAGGCGACGGTGGACGGCCTGAGCGGGGCGGACGAGGTCGCAAGCCTGCTGGATCCCGAGGTAAGAATCCTGCACAGCCTGCACAAAGGGGAAGGGGGATGGGGTGACCAAGTCGGGAATGGCGCTGACGGCGGTGGGGACCAACCGGCGGATCTCCGCCCAGGCCTGAGCAACAGAGCCAAGGAAGGCGGCGGGGGCGAGGCGGGCGGCGCGGGTGAGCCCACACCCGCCCATGCGGCAGGGGAGGGTGGCCAAGCGCATGGAGTGAGCTGGCAGGCTAGGGCCGGGGAGGAGCACCTGCAAGGCGGCCTGAATGCGCTCGTCATGGCCTTCCGCGGCAAGGCTGCCGCACCAAGTTGGGGGGAGCGCCACGGAGCCAGTGAACCACCCGCGGGTGGGCGCAAAACCACAGGAGGAGCCCTTTGGTCTGGGGGTCCTTGAGGCGCGCCCAAGTCTCGAGGACATGGGTGCGCTGTTCCACGGTGGCCCGGAGCTCCTCTTCGACGTAGTCAGGGTCACCCACAGGGACGCCCAGGCACGAGAAACCACGCGCCCGCGCCAATGCCCCCGGGATAGCCGCGGGGAAGCCATATATATTCATTGAGAATGATAGATTACGGAGGTGAGATAGGCATGCAACATAAGCCATATATATTATAAAAATATAATTACTTACAGCAGAGTGAAAACACTCAAACCAAAGCAAACGCCCAGCTATAAACCTATATACAGAGCCATGTCAAAGCCATATATATATTCATTGAGAATGATAGATTACGGAGGTGAGATAGGCATGCAACATAAGGGAAAACCCGATAACTGGGAGAATAACCCTGAAGAAATTAATAGTAATCTGACACAGACATCCAAGGATCACGCCAGCTGCACAAGGTACAACTAACTATACATCACAAAACTACACGCAGCAACAGCGCTGCCGGCCCACCATGCAGGCCTGGAAGGGATCTAGACCGCATGGGTCGCGACAAAGTCGGCCCGGGTGCGGCGGAATAACACATCAGCCACGGTGCGAGTGAGGGCGAGTGACAGGCGCTGCCGCCAATACGAGGACCACGTGCGGGCCGACCACGGGGCGGTCTGACCCTCGAGGTCGAGGCGGTCTTCACGGCGCTGGCAGCACTCGTGGAAAAACTCCGCTGTCTTGGGGCCCATGGCCCCGAACTCCTCAAGGACAAAGGGGATGACCCGGTGGGGCCCCACATTGCCGTAGGAGGCAAACTTGTCGCGCTCAGCCACAGCGGCAGCAGCGCCGGCATCCACAGCCGCCCGGAGGATGTGGCGACCGGAAAGCGGCCGAGCCACGGAGACATCGATGAGCAGGTGGCAACCCTGCCCGTCGTAGTCAAGCACGGTAATGTCGGGGCGGTGGTTGGGTGAGTAGAGGGCGGCCCCATCCGCGTCCTCGCACTTGATGGTGGAGTGGGGAAAGACCGACCGAACCATGGCACACACCACCCGGAGGAGAGCGGTATGGAGATAGAGGAACCAGTTCTGGTTCTGCTGGCCACCCATGCACGCGATGTAGTGCGTCCCAGTAGTATCCAGAGCAAGCCCGCAGCTGCCGCAGGACGCACCCGCCGTGATGAGAGGTTGCGGGGCAAAGAGCTGGTGGCGGAGAGCGATGGCGTAAAGGGCCGGAACCAGTGTGAACAAAGGGCTCATGGGGAGGGCGCGCAGGAATGCGGACCCCACGCTCCCCTCAAGGGAAACGGAGTGAAGCCAAGCCTTCCCCTGATCGTTCAAGCTCGCATGCAGACCCATCCAGTCGGCACAGTGTAGTATACCCGCGTAGGTCTTTTGTTGTTTTTCATGAACGCAGGCAGGGAAGACACTAGGACTGACGACAGTGGACACGCCGGGCGTGCCCCGGGGCAGGCGACGGTGGACGGCCTGAGCGGGGCGGACGAGGTCGCAAGCCTGCTGGATCCCGAGGTAAGAATCCTGCACAGCCTGCACAAAGGGGAAGGGGGATGGGGTGACCAAGTCGGGAATGGCGCTGACGGCGCTGGGGACCAACCGGCGGATCTCCGCCCAGGCCTGAGCAACAGAGCCAAGGAAGGCGGCGGGGGCGAGGCGGGCGGCGCGGGTGAGCCCACACCCGCCCATGCGGCAGGGGAGGGTGGCCAAGCGCATGGAGTGAGCTGGCAGGCTAGGGCCGGGGAGGAGCACCTGCAAGGCGGCCTGAATGCGCTCGTCATGGCCTTCCGCGGCAAGCCGCACCAAGTGGGGGGGAGCGCCACGGAGCCAGTGAACCACCCGCGGGTGGGCGCAAAACCACAGGAGGAGCCCTTTGGTCTGGGGGTCCTTGAGGCGCGCCCAAGTCTCGAGGACATGGGTGCGCTGTTCCACGGTGGCCCGGAGCTCCTCTTCGACGTAGTCAGGGTCACCCACAGGGACGCCCAGGCACGAGAAACCACGCGCCCGCGCCAATGCCCCCGGGATAGCCGCGGGGAAGCCAGAGCAGTCCCCCTGGGGCGAAAAGACTGCACACTTGGGGAGGGTGAGCCGAAGGTTGATGGCCGCCATGGCCACTTCAAGGGCAGCCAGGGCGGCAACCACAGCGTCGGCCGGGCCAAGGGCATGGATATCGTCCATATAGGCGAGGAGCACGACATCCGGGTGCGCAGCGTGGACACCTTGGAGAGCCTTGTGCAGCGGGGCAGACAGGTAAAAGGGGCCGAGGGGGTCACCTTGCTGGGTTCCCGTGCGGGAAGCGATGTCGGCGAACGTCCCATCCTCCATGAGGAAGGAGAGTTGAGTGGGTTCGCCGTAGCAGGCTGCTGTCCACGCAAGAAGGTCAGGGAACGCCTCGCCGACGGCCTCAAAGATGCTAGCCTTGGTGACAGCATTGAACGCATTGTGGCAATCCACCTTCAGCGCCACATGGGTCGGATGCGTCTCGAGGTAGGCCTGAACTGTGTGCACGATGATGTCGCTGCCCCCTTTGGTGGCGACGCCAAGCTGGGCCGCGACGGACTCCTCAGTATCACTCCGGTTGGGGCAGAAGTAGGCGCGAAACTCGGGGGCCTTTTGGCGACAAATGACCTTACTCACCAGCTTGCGTAGGACCTCGCCGCAAGCAATGGGACGAACGCGGCCAGCAGGCGGGGGGACGTCGTCTTTCAGGAGGGCAATGAGGCGTGCCCCAGCCAGCCAAGGGCGCGCCGCGGGGGCCAGGGACCCCGCGGCCAAGTCGGCGGCAGCCTCAAAGAGTGCGGTCGCCCCGCCATGGCCCGCCATCACGGAGAGGTGCTCGTAGCGCCAGCCTGAGGGGCCGGTGGAGGAGGCGTTCGGCAGATCCTTCAGCACAGCCGTGAAGATGTCCAGGTCCAGGACAATAGGCGGGGGCGGGGGGGTGGCCGGGGCGGGCACCGCAAAGGCCGGTTCGTCGGGGTGAAGGTCGCGCAAAGCCTGCAGGGTCGGGGGAGTGGAGGGAGCCAACGCGGTCAGTTCAAGCTTTTGCATGGCCCGGCTCAATTCACCTACCTTCACCAACCGCATGACGTCAGCTTCCACCCGGGCAAAGGAGGCGGCCCCCGACACCCGGGTGGAGGCCGGAGGCTGCAGCGCCCACAGCCCTTCCCAATCCCCGAGGAGGAACCGCCGGCAGCGAGCGATGACCGCACCCTGTACGCCACGCACGCCCCGCTCCAACGGCGCTAAGAGGAGCCGGGGGGTGACGAGAAACAGCTTGTGGCCGAGTTCGTCGAGAGGGTGACTATGCATCCGGGCCAGGGAAAGCAGGGCGCAGCGCGTAAACAAGCTCCGGGCGCGGTGAGGGACGTCCGGGAGCGTCATGCAAGGGTTGCGCGCACAGGCGGCAAAAGGGAGCGTGGCCAGGAATGCCCAGCCTGCCGAGAGGTCCCCCGGATCGCTCGTACCCTGCGATGCCGGTGGAGGGGCAGGGGCCGACCGAGGGGCCGCCCCGGACCGGGAGGCCGGTGCGGCCGCCGGGCCGCCGGGCAGGCCGTTCTGGGGGGTTTGGCGGCGGCACTGCCGCTCATGCTGGTACCGCCCGTGGATCGAAAAAATCCGCTGGCAATGGGCTGCCGGGCAGCGGTAGCAGTCCATGGCGCGCATGGCGGCCTCCGTGATGTGGGGGTGGGAAGCCCGAATGTGCACCAGCAACGAATTCCGGTTGGGCAGGCGCGCGCCACACGGGTCACCAAGGGGACCATCGACTTGGCAATAATGGAAGCCATCTGAGGGGGTGCGCCCACCCGGTTGGGCCGGCCCGGGTCGAGAGGGGGAGGGGTCGGGAGCACCCTCAGCCAGAGGAACTACAGCTGCAGCGGAACCCAGGGCGGGGCCGGCCGCCGGGCGGTCAGCAGGGCTCGTGGCAGCCGAGGACAAGACCGGCGCGGGGACGGCCCCCACGGCCGGGAGGGGGGCGCTGGAGGAGGCAGCCAAGCCGGCGCGCGACCCACGACCACGCACAGGGGAGGCAGGTGTCGGGGCAGGCGCGTGGGACTGGCGGCGCACGGACACGGGCGAGGGCCCCAGCGGGAGAACGCCAGGAGGCAAGGGGGAAAGGACCGCGGCCCGGCAAAGGGGGCAGGTGGCGGAGGTCGCGTGCAAGCTCGTGGCGATGCAAGCTTGATGGAAGACGTGGCCGCAAGCAGGGAGGCGGCAGAGACCGTCACCAGGGCGAGGCAGGTCCAAGCAGATGGGGCAGGAGGGGCCGCTGGCAGTGACATCCACCAAGTGGGCCGGCCCGTAGTGGGCGGGCGCCGCGTCCCACCCCAGCTCCCAGCTCGGCAGTCGGGCGATCTCATCGGCGGAGAGAAGACGGCGGCGCGGACCAGCAGGGTGCCAGACATGGGGGATGCCCGCAAGCTCGAGCACATCGTGCAAGATGGCGGGCACGGCCGCACCCGCGCTCAGCTCAAGAACACGCCCCCCCCCGCATCGTACAGAACCAGGTCGCCGGCGTGCACGGTGACAGGAGCCCCGAAGTCAACGCGCAGGCGGGCGGCTTGCGCTGGGGTGACCGCCGTAGTCAAGCGCCCGTGGGCCTGCGCAACAAGGCCGGCCGAGCCGGGCCCGGCAGAGGCAAGAAACGTGTGCAGCTGAGGGCGATCGAGCAAGGCGTGGTCGGTGGCCCCCCCAGCGAGATATGTCGCACGGGCGGCCTGCTGGGCCTGCACGGCAAGCCCTGTAGCAAAGAGCACCACCGCCTGCGCCACTTGAGCGTCCAGATTCAGGAGCCATTCTTGGCGCACCGCGGGCAGGTGCCAAGGCAGGCGGCCGCCGGCATGGTAGTCCTCGAGGACAAACCCCCAAAGCGTGGAGGCAAGGACAGGGGGGGAGGCTGCCTGCAGCATGTGCCGGACACGAACCACAAGGGCACTAAATTCAGGGGGCCGTGGGAGCGTAGGAAACGCCGCGTGCAAGCCGACAGCGTCCAACAGCAAGGGGCAATACAGCCAAGAGAACGTGGCGTGCCGGAGCGCGCTGACGCCCGCAATGTTGGTGGGGGGCCAAACGGAGAAGTCGTGGGACCCAAGCGCGGCCGACCAGGGGCCCACCACAGGAGTCGCCGCAGGGTGTCCCACAGCCTCAGGGAGGAGAGCCGCCAGGGACCCCTCAAGCACAGGAGGACGCAGGTCAGTGGCCACCGCCGTGCTGGCCGGAGGTGGATCCCCAGAGCTAGGCGGGGCAGGGCCAGGGGACCCCGCGGAGGGGCCGGACGTGACGGCGCGGGGAGAGCGGGAGCACGGTGTGGAACCCTCCACGAGGTCCGCAAGGCCCAGGAGAGGGTCCAGCGAGGGGCTGCGGGAGGGGGCGCGGGCCGAATGGGATCCCGGGGTCGACACGGCCGCGCGTCGGGAGCCTAGGGACGGCCGAGGCGGGGCCACGCAATGAGGGCACGCCCAAGGACCCGGGGGAGGCAGCCGGAAGAGGGGCGGGACCAAGCAGCGCGTGTGCCAGCCGCATTGGCACGAATCACACACAAGGAGACGGGGGGCATCCTCACCACTGTGGCAGACCTCGCACACAAGCGAGAGTGGCACAGGGGCGCCACGACCGCCGTCGTCCAGGTCGCCCATCTCCGGCAGGTGCGCCGCGATGCGTAAGGACCGACGCGGCGCAGGGGCGCCACTAGGCAGCGCATCCCGCGCCCAGGAGGTGCGGCGTCGTGAAGGAGGCATGGGGGAGGTGCGTAAAACAACGGAACCGGAAGCGCGGGGGGGAGAGCGGGATGCGGACGCGGGGGGTTTGGTTGGGGGGCGTGCCGGCCCCCAAGCGGGGGGTTTGGGGGCCGGGCGGCAGCCCCCCAACGCGGGGCGGCCGCGGTGCCGCACCTCGGCGCAGGTTTTTTCAGCTGTGCATGGAGAAAAAAACGTGTCTCAATCCAGTGGAACCCCCGTCGGTGCATCATGTCAGCCTATAGAAAACTGGAGCGATGGAGCCACAACTAACGGGAAATCCTCATTCAAAGTCGCCAGCTGTGTAGCCCACGGGTCACAAGTGGCCGACAGGTAGATGCAGCCAGCCCCGGGCGTGTCGCAGACAGTAATCACTACCGTAGGCCGCGGTGCCGCACCTCGGCGCAGGTTTTTTCAGCTGTGCATGGAGAAAAAAATGTGTCTCAATCCAGGAACCCCCGTCGGTTCATCACGTCATGCAGCCTAGAAAACTGGAGCGATGGAGCCACAAGTAACGGGAAATCCGCATTCAAATTCGCCTGTGTAGCCCACGGGTCACAAGTGGCCGACAGGTAGATGCAGCCAGCCCCGGGCGTGTCGCAGACAGTAATCACTACCGTAGGCCGCGGTGCTGCACCTCGGCGCAGGTTTTTTCAGCTGTGCATGGAGAATTAAAAAAATGTGTCTCAATCCAGGAACCCCCGTCGGTTCATCATGTCAGCCTAGAAAACTGGAGCGATGGAGCCACAAGTACACTAGGAACTCGGCTTTGAGAATGGGTGAGAAATGGTGAGAAAAAGGGTGAGAAAGGTGAGAAAAAGGGTGAGAAATGGGTGAGAATGGGTGAGAAAGGTGAGAAAAAAGGGTGAGAATGGGGTGAGAATGGGTGAGAAAACACGTTTCTCACCCGGGTGAGATTGCCCCAAAAAGGTGAAAAAAGGGGAAAAACGTGAGAAGAATCTCAAAAAACAGGACGTGAGAAAAGTGAGAAAAACGGGAGGTGTGAAACGTGAGAAAAGTGAGAAAAACAGGACGTGAGAAAAGTGAGAAAACACAGAGCTGAGAAACACACCCATAATGCAATATGGTGGCAGCCGCACTGTTCAAAACAGCACGAACAATCAAAATCTTTTCATTATAATGTTAAAATAATAAATGTTTATAGCCGTCAAGAACCCATTAAATCATACCAGCCATTCAGCGGCGGTTCTGAAATTGTAACCATTGATCATTTAATGAATCATCTATACAAAACTGTTATGGCTTTATGACACATCCGTCATTGCCTTTCATCAAATACGATGACAGCTGGTTAACAAATCTGGTCGCTTGCTAGGGCATCATGCTGACCGCTCCCATTTCATTCTCGTGGTGCCTGCATGAATCCAAGCAAACCGCGACACAATATGCAAGAGAAAAAAAAGATATCAGATCCTTGACATAGACATCACCATTCTACAAGGAAGAGCTCACCAGCACCTAACGGTCCATGCAGCAAATGTGTAGAACACGATTTATGACCCAACACTCACTCTTATGGCAAAGCAGCCCATACACATGAATCACACCATGCGCCAGATGTCACACGAGCAAGCCACAACGTTGTCGTCGGATCAGAAAGCAACAAACGTGAAAACGCTAGCGGCCCAAATCTGAGATTCCGCGGAACACAGAAAATAAGAAAGCTCAGAAGCTACCAGCAAGGGATCGAACATAGGACCTTTGGCATGATTTCGCGGCTGTGTGAGTCTCCTGATCCGAAGGCATCTCACTTAATTAACGTTTCGAAACAGCCAAACTGCGAAAAATCTCTTACCGGAGAGAGTTGCCAATATCAAGGAGACAACCAGCGCAGGCCAGAAATCGGGAGAATCCGGACCATGGTAGCTCGAGCCTGCCGTTATCTTGTCCGCGTTTTCGAGTCGTGCAGGATTATGAATATGAATGGAGATGGAAATGTGTAGCCTTGTGCATTGAAATTATGGCTGGCTGACGTGAAGAGCGACTACATGACCTAGACGATGGGGCCGGAAACAGCTTGCTTGATTGTGTTTCATCGTGGGCAACGAGTCCAACGACTACTTTCTCTGGGCGGCAAACTGCGGCAAATTGAACGCAAACCTCATCATGAAATCTTGACCGTCGAAATGTAACGATCCGACGACTTATGCAGTATGCCGCGTAATTTTCTGTTGCGGGAGAGCCGTTGGGCCGGTTCCCGACGCGGGCGACCAGTGGTTTGCATTAAGTTAACTTACCTGAAGTTCTCCAACAGAAGTGACTCAAGCCGCATGATGGCACTCATCGACGGCCTCAGTCTATTGACGCGTCGGCCCGATTTTGGCGGCACCCAATTTGACCCCAACGGCACCTACCGACAAAGGGCATACGTACGTTTCACGCGCACCACGACCTTCGAGCTCTGCTATGGCGGTGGTGCCGTGGGGCCCGCATCAGACTGCGGGCCCTTATCTGCTATGGCGGTGCTGCCGTTGGGCCCGCATCAGAATTCAGGCCCTTTATGCAGGCGGGCCCTTAACCCTTAATTTGTACTGAGTCCGTTTTCGTGGCGCCAGTTGAACTCGCGCCACTCTAACGGACTGAGTTTGTGGCAGAACCAGGCGCCGCGCCAAAAATAATTCAACGGTCAAACCTGGGGGGATCGAAAGATCTAGATGTAAGCTTTGCCTGGCACTATTCAGACCGTACTTTGGACAACTGGCCAGGGAGATATACTCAATCAAAGCTGGGGGGGTACCATGGTCAAACGGGACCGACGTGAATGAAAATAATTGACGTCCGCGGCTATGGCGGTGCAGGCAAATGACTGGTACGAGAGCATGGCTTGGAATTTTGAACTCAAATCTTGTAGTAATTATCCTTGAGTGTTATAAAGGTTATATCTCTGGCCGTGAAGCGTCTGGATGTGCGCAAGTATGTCTCTAGGTTCTAATCGGTGCGGCAGATCCTGTCAGCGGTCAGGCGGTGACAGTGCGTATGCTACCTGTTGTTCGGCAGCAAACGTCCATATATTTGCGCGTGGATAGACTTGCTACGTTATTCTTGACATGTTTTATTAGCGATGACGGCCAGGAAAGGTTCGAGGCTATGTCCGTGAGGTGGGAGTGATGGCTCCCGCACAGCAGGTAATCTGCGGTTTCGACCTGGTACGTATTAACGTGTTAGCGTTTATACATTACAGTACCAAGTCGTCCTATCGTTTATAAACTAGTTGTAGACATGTAATCGATGGTTTTTGCTTGTCGTTTTGTTGCTTCAGTGCTTGTACGCGTTCGCTTGTGATGGTTGGGGAATACCACTATGTCACGCAGATTTTGGACCAGATTTGATTGCTATTAGCTGAGGCTTCAACGAAACCAGTGAAGTAGCGTTTGGTATTGTCTCTAAACATGGTGGGCTTGATAACGGGATGCTTTTCCCTGCACAGACATAGCGAGACAAGTGGTTTTCTGGCCAGCTCTAGGCATTGCTTCTTGGTTTGCTGGCCCAAGTTATCCTTCTGCTTGTGCGTCCATAATGCATGCAAGAAACATGAATGGCCAGGGCCTGCTTGCATGGAAGCATAACCAGGTTAGTTCTTTTGTTTTTTCTATCATTGCCAATCATTGGAATTGCTTTACAGTGTGTTGGATGCATTGATAATGTAGCTCCTTGTGAACCCGTTATACGCTTGGTTTGGGGCCTTGGCACAAGCTTTATACTTGTTGTATAGCATGATGTTGTGACTTTAAAGCTGGAAATGTGTTTGGGAATCCATGTGTGGCCATCTATGATGTTTTGTGCCACGTTGGAATTGAATGCCTATACGGTAGTGCTAGCAAGACACCCCAAAATAACTGCACCCGTTATAACGGTCTGAGCTATTTTGGGCTGTATGCTAGCTAGCCTGTGCAGTTCTATGGCATGTCATGTTGTGAATGCATCTATGGCATGCCTGTGATTATCTTAAACTCCCCTCAAAGGGCCAGGGTCGGCAGATTTTGAGAAATGGTCCATATTGCATTATATATCTCTTGAACCCCATATGCACCGTACCCCCTTGGGGGGGGTGCTATTTATAGCAGCTGTGGGGCATAGATATGTGACCAATGACATGACCCCAAAGTTATTTGATATAAAAGCATCCTTGGTTCCAAGGGTGGGCCAGAAAATGTTATTTGGCTAGATACTCTCATACTTACTAAGATGCCCATACTCAGTCCGTTCTGGTGGTTCCAGTTGACACAATTGAAGGGTTAACCCATGGTCCGCCGATGCGGTCCATTTGGACCACAACTCACGTAACGTAAATGTAACGCGTAATTCCGTGACCTGCGACGTAAGTGACGTAACGTAAATATGTCCGGCCGGTCGGGGCAGACCCAACGTGAATGAAAATGCCCAGGTTGGGTAGGTAATTGCGCCATAGCCCAGTAAATACCACCACTTTCTTGCAGGCAGTCACGTGACTTTTGCTAACATTTTTTACCGTTGCGCGCGCGCATAGCGAGATATGGCTGTCAGCGTGCCATTTTGTGTCAATTTAGGGTTCCGCGGCTTGAAATTGGTCAGATGATGACCCCTGAACGATGATGCATTATTTTGGTACGTCAAGACTGATCAGATTTATGCTGTTGAGGAAACACGCAGTGGCTATTACCTCTGTCTTGGTAGTCACTGTCAGACGAGACTTCCCGTTTGGTATCGCCGGTTTCCTTTGGTTCTTGGGAGTTTCCGTCTGCCTGGGCCTCCCGCGTCTTTACGAAAGTCCGCTGCGCCATTTGCTGGGAACGTGGAAGCGTTAGACGTCATCTTTGCACATATCTTCAACATGGTAATGATGACGGATGCATGGATAGAGCGGCTATGGCCGCCTCTCCCACTAGTAGCTGCATACGTGACGTATGAGCATGCCGGCCAGCGGAACCCGGCCAGGTCATGATCGAGGCAGGTACGGCAATGCGTTTGCACGTTGTTTGCAGGGAAACTCGTACGTTCTTACATGTCTTTTGATGAGTAGGATAGTGGTTATTGCAACAGCTTTCCATGCCTGCTCTAGGAGGGGTATTAGCCATTATGGTGCACAATTTGTGGCACTTCTTTGGGGGGTATCGTTCAGTGATGGCAAGTTGGCTTCATGTTTGGATTCCAGCAGGTTTGGCACTCTATTGTGGTCATTTATATTGCATAATTGTATAGCATGGCATAGTTGGCTGTTTGCGCGCGCGTAAGCCACACATGTACACGCGTGCATTATACATGTCAAATGGGGTGTCCGGGTGGTTTGACCAAAGGAAAGCACCATTGGACTATCCAACTAAATTGTCCAATGTTGGTATTGAGGTTTCTGACCCCCCCCTGAGAAAAAGGGGGGGGTGTACTTTTTCTTGCACGGAAACGATCGTCTTTTGGCCAACTTTGGTTGGAGCTATTATCCAAATGCCTTGGTATACCAATGGTATTATTGCATATTCTGAAAGTCCTTGAAGTGTAGATATTCCTAGTACCGGGGTTGAGGGTATTTGGAGTTGTGGTCTAGGAGTTATGATTTTTTTCATTTTCAGGGGTCAAAAAACCAAAAAAAGTGCTGGCGGACCATGGGTTAATGCATGTTACTTTTTTATTCTTCTGCATACAAATATGAAGCAATGAGGTCGTGTCCTCCGGATTTTTGCATTTGCACCGTGTGCAGTTCTTGGACGTTTGGAAACATGCATGATGGCATGTGGCTAATCTAATGACTGAATCAAGCTAGACCGTTTCAGTGGTTTTTCATTTGCGGGTATTTCCTCGTAAATGGTGGGAAAGCGATCGCAGCAATGGTTCTCACCACTAGACACTCCCGGCCAGTGAAGCTCGAAAAACACGCCCTGATCAAGCAAGCTGTTTCCGGCCCCACTGTATAGGTCATCTTACAGTCGCTCTTTGCGTAAGCCAGCCATAATTTCAATGAACAAGGCTACACATTTGCATACTCTTTTCTTGGTTATCGGTGTGCCTTTGTTTGGATGCAGGGGGGATCGCTGTGCTGACACAACGCGTTCAACGTGCTGGGAATCAACAATCCTGACGTCCCAAGGTGTACTGGAGGGGCGGGGACCTGATGATCAACCACAAGATGTGGACGCCCCCTGCGGGCTAGAATAGCCCTAGCTTGTAATCATTGGTAGTCTCTGCCGCCATGGCAGCCATGCCTAGAATGTTTGCCTAGCTGAGCCACTATACCTAGTCACGTGCACCGCTAACACACGGTACACAACCAGCCATAGCCTTAGCTTAGTCCTTGTACAACCATGCTACGTCATGGCTATGCTCAGATTACTTGCCCATGCACCCGTTATGATATGCTCACATGGGTCTTATTGCACCCACAGATTGCCGGATCGTTTATCGGGTCCAATAGCAGCTGCGACATGCCTTTGGCATGAAGGAGAAAGGGGGTCTGTGCCCTTCCTGTTGTGCACACACAGGGATTAAAAGCACTTCGGTGCTCCGTGACCCAACGGGAGCACGAGTTTAATTAATCATGTAATTAATTAATTAGTGGTGCTGAGTTTATTTTCACATCAATGACTTAATGAAATAAAGCTCATGATTTTTCTCGTGTTATACTCTTGGTGAGAAATTTCTCACCAATTTGACTCATGATTTTTCTTGTGTTATACTCTTGGTGAGAAATTTCTCACTTTTCTCACTTTTCTCACTTTTTCTCACTTTTTCTCACCCATTCTCACCTTTTTTCTCACTTTAGGGTTTTTTCTCACCCCAATCTCACCAAAACCCCCTTTTTCTCACCAAAATCTCACCCTGGTGAGATTTTTTTGCTAGTGTTTGCGGGAAGAAATTGAGATTTTTCTCAATTTTCTCAAAAAATTCTCACAAAGGGTGAGAAAATTGAGGGTTTTGAGAAAATTCTCAGAATCTGAGTTCCTAGTGTAACGGGAAATCCGCATTCAAATTCGCCTGTGTAGCCCACGCGTCACAAGTGGCCAACAGGTAGATGCAGCCAGCCCCAGGCGTGTCGCACACAGTAATCACTACCGTAGGCCGCGGTGCCGCACCTCGGCGCAGGTTTTTTCAGCTGTGCACGGAGAAAAAAATGTGTCTCAATCCAGGAACCCCCGTCGGTTCATCATGTCAGCCTAGAAAACTGGAGCGATGGAGCCACAAGTAACGGGAAATCCGCATTCAAATTCGCCTGTGTAGCCCACGGGTCACAAGTGGCCAACGTACAGGTAGATGCAGCCAGCCCCGGGCGTGTCGCAGACAGTAATCACTACCGTAGGCCGCGGTGCCGCACCTCGGCGCAGGTTTTTTCAGCTGTGCATGGAGAATTAAAAAAATGTGTCTCAATCCAGGAACCCCCGTCGGTTCATCATGTCAGCCTAGAAAACTGGAGCGATGGAGCCACAAGTAACGGGAAATCCGCATTCAAAGTCGCCTGTGTAGCCCACGGGTCACAAGTGGCCGACAGGTAGATGCAGCCAGCCCCAGGCGTGTCGCAGACAGTAATCACTACCGTAGGCCGCGGTGCCGCACCTCGGCGCAGGTTTTTTCAGCTGTGCATGGAGAAAAAAACGTGTCTCAATTCAGGAACCCCCGTCGGTTCATCATGTCAGCCTAGAAAACTGGAGCGATATATATTAAAAATATAATTACTTACAGCAGAGTGAAATCACTCAAACCAAAGCAAACGCCCAGCTATAAACCTATATACAGAGCCATGTCAAAGCTCTATACTACGATAAGACCAATGGAAACGCCTAACGGGAGGAACCTAATAGCCCTGCTGCACCGCAAAATCAGCCCGCGTACGGCGGAGCATGATGTCCGCCATGGCCCGAGTCAGCGCCACCGACAAGCGCTGACGCCAATATGACGTCCAGGTCCGCGCCGACCATGGGGCCCGCTGGCCCTCCAGGTCCAGCCGGTCCTCCCGGAGCCGGCAACACTCCTTGAAGAAGGCGGAGGTCAGGGGCCCCATGGCCCCAAACTCCTCCAGGACAAAGGGCACCACACGATGGTGCCCGACGTCGCCGTAGGCCAGGAGCTTGGCCCGCTCCGCCCGGTCCGCCGTGTAACCTGCCGTGAGGGAGGCCCCAGCCACGTGGCTAAGAGCCAAGGGCCGCGCCACCGAAACGTCAATAAGCAGATGCCGGCCACCCCCCTCAAAGTCCAGCACCACGATGTCAGGCCGGTGGTTGGGGGAATAGAAGGCAGCGCCATCCGCATCCTCGGACCGGATGTTCGCGTGGGGGAAAACCGACCGAATCATGGCGAGCACCACCGTCAGGAGGACAGTGTGCAAATACAAATACCAATTCTGATTCTGTTGGCCCCCCATGCAGGCAAGGTAGTGATATATATACTCACTCTGGGCGAAAGCTGGGCGTTTGCTTTGGTTTGAGTGATTTCACTCTGCTGTAAGTAATTATATTTTTAATATATACTCACTATATAGTTGTCTCACTTCATATACTCGTACACGGTCCACAAGAAATAAATATTATTCCATGATAAATACATTTACATATTTTCCCCCAAGTTAGGCAAACGCAGCAAATAATATTCACGTGTGTAGTACTCCTACACACACAGATCTCGAATGATTTATCTAGCACCAACCAAATCCGAAAGGCTTGCATCACTCCCCGGAAAGGAAAACTTTTGCGGATGACTGTATGTGTAAGTTGGCGATGCCCTAGGATCCGGAGACGTCCGTCCTATAGTCAGCGAAAGTTGGTGCGAGAGGTCCCAAGTTCGATTCCGGTCGGATTCATTTGCAGATCGCGTTTTCCGCGTTTTCCGCGGACCGGCACTGAACGCAAATGGTTTTCACCTTTGCGGCGTGCCAAATCAGAATAATATTTAGAGGGCTAACTATTCAATTGTCGTCAGAAAGCAACACGTGAAAACGCTAGCTGCCCAAATCTGAGATTCCGCGAAACACAGAAAGTAAGAAAGCCTAAAAGCTACCAGCAAGGAATCGAACATAGGACCTTTGGCATGATTTCGCGGCTGTGTGAGTCTCGTGATCCGGAGGCATCTCACTTAACGTTTCGAAACAGCCCAACTGCGAAAAACCTCTTCACCGGAGAGGGGTGCCAATATGTCCGATATTGCTGAATCTATAGAAGATGACTCACCAGACCTAAGTGCGCAGGAGTACTACGCACGGACCTACGCGATATTCTAGTATCGCCGAAGTAGGCAGGTTGACCACGGCTGGAATCTGGTTGTAGTGTGACGTACAAACCTAGAGGACGTAGCCGAAACTAACTAATATCAACCGATCTTACATTGTCGTCAGAAAGCAACAAACGTGAAAACGCTAGCTGCCCAATTCTGAGATTCCGCGAAACACAGAAAGTAAGAAAGCCTAGAAGCTACCAGCAAGGAATCGAACATAGACCTTTGGCATGATTTCGCGGCTGTGTGAGTCTCGTGATCCGGAGGCATCTCACTTAACGTTTCGAAACAGCCCAACTGCGAAAAACCTCTTCACCGGAGAGGGGTGCCAATATGTCCGATATTCTGATCAGACACTCCGCAAAGGTGAAAACCTTTGCGTTCAGTGCCGGGCCGCGGAAAACGCGGAAAACGCGATGTCCGATATTGCTGAATCTATAGGAGATGACTCACCACTAGACCTAAGTGCGCAGGAGTACTACGCACGGACCTACGCGATATTCTAGTATCACTAGCTAACTAGTCAATATTTATAAACAAAATATGGGTAAATATGCAAATATTTATTATATTTGTCCGACCTTTGAAGGATTCCTTCTTTGTACCCACATGACTGCAGTCATGTGCTTTTTGTTAATTGATGAATAGTTTGACTACAGCCTTCCATGTTTGTGAGTTCCCAGTCACCATCAATCAGCATCTCCAAACCCTCGTAACGCGTCAGGTCAAGGATGTCCCTTGCGTACGTGCCGGTGCGGGGCACACGCGAGCCCGTGGACGGTGAGCCAGGGGTTGTGCTGCCACCCGTTTGAGCCTCGTCAACAGGCATGCCACAGATGGAAGAAGGGGCCATGCCTGGAGTTACCCCACACTGACCATCCACCGTGGCAGGAGAGGCTGCTGGCAAAGACCCCGCATCTGTGGCCGTGGTGGGTTGTAATGCACCTCCAGGCGCTGCAGGGGATGCCTCCGGTGCCACAGGCCACTGCCCTGCCCGCTTGGCCTCGAACAGTCTCCATGCCAGGGTGGCCAGGTCGGTAAAATATGCTGCCCGCTCAATAAGCATAACGCCCGGGTTGAGGTTTATCTCCAATAGGATCGTGTTTAGCGACGAGTCCAGCATGAAGTCGAATGCGAACATTTGGTAGTGGTGCCGGTTGGTAGGGCCTTGATCCCCCGCCCCTCCATCAGCATGACCAGAAGCATTCGTGGGCACTGCATCCCCACAACCACCACCGCTACCACCGCTATTACTGCCATAATGGCTAGTGCCAGCTTTCAACTCATCTGCTTTATTGCTATTGGCAGCAGAGGCTGCAGCCACGCGCTCGCGCCACCTGTCGCTGCCCCCCGCGGCCATGCGCGCCTCCATTGCACGGAAGGACATCACCATGGCTTGCTGGAACCGGGGGATGAGCGTGGCGTTCACGAAACCCTTGGGGACCAGCCCCCGCTCCACCGATAAATACTCGTCCAACTCATTGAGGGTCCACCAGCCCTCCTCGAAAATGCGCGGTGGGCGCACATAACTGTTTTGCTTTATATGTTCCGCCAGCATGGAACCCTCGTCGCATTTGCCAGCAGCAGCCCCTTGCTTCTCGCCACCATTTTCACCCTTGGTCGGAGCCTTGCGCCCGCTGGTCAGGTGCCCGTTCAGGTCTGTCCAGTCTCTCGCGTTGTAGTTGTACGGCGTGATGAGCACGTAGTTGTCCAGGTGGCGGCGTGTGCACGCGACAACCAACGGCGACGTGCTCAGCACAAGCGCGTACATGCGAACATGAAACTTGCGCCCGTCAATCAGCAACGGGTCACGCACGTACTTCTGCATCACGTGCTTCACATGCATCCCAAGCAGCTTTTGCTGTGGCGTTCGCCGGGTGCCCTCTGGAAGTACCTGTGCCGCCATCTGTGCGCACCGCTCCCCCTGAGGGCCGTACATCATGTGCAACCCTTGGCAAGCAGGGCAGTCCTTGCCTCGGGCGCGAGGCGTTTTATCAGGGGATAGTGCAAGTATGTGCGTCCCTTGCCCCGCGTGCGCGTCGGTCATCTTGATGATCCACCACTCGTCCTCACCCCCCTCCTCCCCTTGACTGCTTGCTGCGAGACTGCCCTGTGGTGATGCCTTCCATCCGGCTTCCCCACCCCCCATTCCCCCCGGCCCCTGTGCGGCCCCACCCCAAGCTTCCCCATCCTTAACCCCACCACGCGATGACACCACGTCATCATTGTTCTGGGGCGCCATGTGTGTTCGGAAGAAGTGTTCGCACTCCCGCTGGTCGTACAGCCGGTAGGTGAACGGCAGCAGGCCACCGGCCACGTTGGCTGCGCACCGCGGCGACATCTGGTGCGCGTACCCTGCCAGGGTCTCCCACATCAAGCCCTTGTCTGCGGGCGGGCGAGTTGGGTGAGGGGATGGGGGCGCAAGTCCATGGATGGGCGACAAGGCAGGTGGGCAATGGCAGCTGGGCAACAAGGCCTGGGTGGGCAAAGGCAGGTGGGCAACGTCTGAAAGGCAGGTGGGCAATACATGGCATGTGGGCAATGCATAGCAGGTGGGCATGCAATGAGGCAGGTGGGCAATGGCAGGTGGGCGATGGCAGGTGGGCAATGGCATGTGGGCAATGGCAGGTGGGCAATGGCAGGTGGGCAATGGCAGGTGGGCAATGGCAGGTGGGCAATGGCAGGTGGGCAATGGCAGGTGGGCGATGGCAGGTGGGCAATGGCAGGTGGGCAATGGCAGGTGGGCAATGGCAGGTGGGCAATGGCAGGAGGGCAATGGCAGGAGGGCGAGATGGTGGGTCACGGGCATGATGGTGGGTGGGCATTAGGTGGGGTTTGGGCAAGATGGTGGGCGGCAAGTGGGTGTGGGTGACAGTAAGGGGTCTGATATTATGTTCCCATGCAGGTGGTCGCCAGGGAACAGCTACCTATGCTAGGCCATTAAAAAATATACTACGTACACTACTGTAGTATACTACCTATAAGTACTACTGTACATAGTATATACAAGTTTACAAAAAAACAATAAATTAAAAAAAAAAAACATTGTTGTGTGTATGATTATCGGTAGTATATATTTTTACATACATAATTAAAAAAAAAAATTTACTTTAAACAAGTGAGATACAACAAATAACAAGTGAGATATCCTATATATAAGCACAATTAATTGAGCCGCCAAGCCTCGTGCCAGTGAGCAGCGGTGATTCCTGGCCCCGCACCTGAGAGGAAGTTGCATCCCGGAAACAGGTTGGACATCATGGGAGAAGAGCCGCTCGGCGCCTCGGTCAACGGTTTGATGGACCACAGTATCCTTGGAACCGGTCGGTCGCAGCGTACAAGACCAGGAATCGTGTAATTGGGCCACGATTGCAGCCGGACCACGTCTTCCCGGGTCACCCACACCCACCCTTTGCGACACAGGTCCGTACTGATCAATCTGCTTGTCATAATGTCTAAGGTATGAGTCGGCATATTTATATCATAATCAACAGAGAAAACCCCTGCGCATTTCTCTGCCTCGCGATCGGAATTTTTCGCGAATTCGCGGACGCAAAGTTCCTTAACGGAGGGTATCGCCATTCTCTCAAGAACTTTGGTCGCCATCATCTCTGCCTCGTTGGAGCCTCCGTGCTGAAACAGCGAAGCTGGAGAGAGCTTACGCTTGCTCTCGTCCAGGAAAAACGCACAGCGGCAATACGTGCGCCATGCTTCTTGCATCGCCATATCTTGACTTTGGCCTTCGCATGGACCCAATATTTGCAGGATCAAATACAGGCTCATCCATATTATGGCCTGCAGCATTGTCGGCGACCCCAAGAAGGAAGAAATGCAGAGGGAATGTGGCTCTGACAGCCGGAGCCGGGAAATGTCACTGTGCAGTAATTGTGTTGCATTCACGATCTGCGGTAATAAAATAATGTCGCACGTGGATTCATGTTACCGCGATATTTAATTACCTCCAACTATCGAAGATGTCGGGGTGCCGTCTTCTGGTGTTGTTGATGGATTCCCAGCCGTATATGAGCTTTGAGCAGCAGAGCTGGCCTGGCGACTGGCGAGTGGCGGCCGTCTTCTGAAATGGGGCTCGTGGTCGTTGACTTGTTGTCGGTGTCACGTTATGCCATTGTATTATATCGGGTCAGGATCGGGTGATTTTATTTAACTCACCCCCGAGTTTAAAACTTTTTTTCGGGGAAATGGGTATATTTTTCGGGGAAATGGGTATATTTTATTAGCCAATTATGGACCAAAGAGGTGAGAGGGGAAATGAGTATCAGCGAATCCTAATGGGTATATTTGGGAAATGGGTATATTTGTTGTTGTTGTTGTTGTTGTTGTGTCCCACGCCGCACATGGGCAGCAGAGAATCTATAGTGGCCTATTTGTTATTACCCAATTATGGACCAGAGAGGTGAAATGGGACATGAGTATCAGCGAATCCAGCTGATACTCATGATTCCATTAATGAAGTTGGTGTGAAGGTGACAGGTCAAGGGCTATTACTGTAGGGCCCGAGTTTAAAACTCACCCCCGGATCAGAATCAGACCGGGGTAATCGCCGCGCGCCTGGTTGCGAGCTACTCCAATCAAGGCCGTAGACTGCCCTAGCGGCGTATCCAGGGGGGGACTCAGGGAACGCGTTAATAAACCAGACTCCAAACACTCGAGCCTCTCCAACCTCTGCCCGAGCTGCTGCCCGTGGGCAACAACAACAACAACAACACTCCTGCTCACGTAAACGAATGTAGCCATGCCGTAAGTACAGGTAAAAGCTGTTAAAACCCTACGCAAGCGACAACTGCTGACAGTGCAGCGGGCACCCCCGGCAGCCATAGCGGGAACGATATTCCGGAAATGAACGGGGGCGGCATGGATGCTTATTAAACGTAGCTTGACCTTTTAATATCTTGTTGCTAAGAGTACAAGTTAGCGTTACCTGCAATCCAATAAATGAGGCATTGTAGCGTGGATTTTCTCCAGACCTTTACCGTGTTTGTCGTGGAAGAATGTTCCAGTGCAGTAGATCAAGTCACGGCATTACTATCGATTGTTGCTTCGCATTGCTACATCTGCCAATTGATTGTCACTTCAAAGATTGATATTGCCCTGTTATGTCGCCAGGCGGACCGATATCGAGGCGAGTTACGGGCGACTCTGCTCGCGATCATAAATCTAGGAGCGCGAATTAATTAAACCGGACTTTGGGTCAGGTCCCGATGGTGCATTGTCGAGCGAGAGCTCACCAAGCAGGCGTGCTTATTGTTTATAGTTATTATGATCATGAACTTGTCTTATTCCCAGCATGTGTTCAGCTAGACTGTGGCCACTTTTGGTGCCTTGATGCCACAGTCATAAAGTTGGCAGCCATTTTCCGTTTTCCTCCAGCGTTGGAATGCACAACCTCTCCACACTTATCCCGCCTGGCATGTCAGTGACCGTTCCCCAGGTATAGAACCCTTCATGGATTATTCATACTTGCTGGGTTGGGGCAGCGTATTTGCTTCTATCACCAGCAGCGCTTCTCCTGACACCTTTTTTTGACTGCAGGCCCCAGCGTGATGCCTTGGCGTTGGCGGTGGTGGTTGTGAATGTCAAGCGCGTACTGTCGGAAGGACAGTATCATGGTATGACGTTGGTAAGCTTTTGCGTTCGGTTTGGGCAGAGCTGTAATGCAGTATATCGTGTTGCATTCACGGCCTGCGCGAGATATCCGACGTGGATCGCGGGTGTGGCCGGCGCCGCATATCAGTATGAGCTTTGAGCAGCAGAGCTGGCGCCTGGCGGTCAGTCAGTCAGTCAGTTGTATCCCACGCCGGCGCTGGCGGTCGGGTTGGCAAAACCAGTACGTTTACAAAACTACTCAATTACTATACACAATACATAGTAAAGACCAACGGGCTCCTGTGGCGGATCTCCGTACATTTCAGTGATCGACGTCGTGATCGACGGGCGTCCTTTGCTCTGTTTCCCGTTGGGCGCAAGTCGACAGACTTTGGAGATCGTACAGGATTTCGTGTTGTTGTTGTTGTTGTTGTTGTTGTTGTTGTTGTTGTTGTTGTTGTTGTTGTTGTTGTTGTTGTCGTCGTCGTCGTCGTCGTCGTCGTCGTCGTCGTCGTCGTCGTCGTCGTCGTCGTCGTCGTCGTCGTCGTCGTCGTCGTCGTCGTCGTCGTCGTCGTCGTCGTCGTCGTCGTCGTCGTCGTCGTCGTCGTCGTCGTCGTCGTCGTCGTCGTCGTCGTCGTCGTCGTCGTCGTCGTCGTCGTCGTCGTCGTCGTCGTCGTCGTCGTCGTCGTCGTCGTCGTCGTCGTCGTCGTCGTCGTCGTCGTCGTCGTCGTCGTCGTCGTCGTCGTCGTCGTCGTCGTCGTCGTCGTCGTCGTCGTCGTCGTCGTCGTCGTCGTCGTCGTCGTCGTCGTCGCCGCCGTCGTCGTCGTCGTCGTCGTCGTCGTCGTCGTCGTCGTCGTCGTCGTCGTCGTCGTCGTCGTCGTCGTCGTCGTCGTCGTCGTCGTCGTCGTCGTCGTCGTCGTCGTCGTCGTCGTCGTCGTCGTCGTCGTCGTCGTCGTTGTCGTCGTCGTGGTGGTCGTCGTCGTCGTTGTTGTTGTTGTTGTTGTTGTTGTTGTTGTTGTTGTTGTTGTTGTTGTTGTTGTTGTTGTTGTTGTTGTTGTTGTTGTTGTTGTTGTTGTTGTTGTTGTTGTTGTTGTTGTTGTTGTTGTTGTTGTTGTTGTTGTTGTTGTTGTTGTTGTTGTTGTTGTTGTTGTTGTTGTTGTTGTTGTTGTTGTTGTTGTTGTTGTTGTTGTTGTTGTTGTTGTTGTAGTTGTTGTAGTTGTTGTTGTTGTTGTTGTTGTTGTTGCTGTTGTTGTTGTTGCCCACGCCGCACAGTACTAGTAGTAATCGTACAGGATTTTGTGTGTGGTTGGACCGAAGACGCCGTATCTCGGGTGGCGGACGGGGCGCGTTGGTGCAGTGCGATACCATTGGCGTTTACTAGCTGGCATCTTTAATGGCTCGAGACATTTTGACGTTAGCGACTCGATCGAGCTTGACTGGCGGGTACTTAGTCGACCTTTTGCGACTTGCCACCTGCCGGCTCCCCGAAACTGGGTCGCCTACTAGAGTGACGGTCGGCTTGACGGCTTTCTCACTTTTTTGCGGGGAAATGGGTGTTTTTTATTTCCGGGGTTTTGATTCTGTCCTCTGGGACGCTCTATTATGGGCTGTCCTTGCTCGCGCTCACGTCCCCACCCCCCTGATTACCGTCATCGACCGCATGCTGTATGAGGGGTCGACCACTTCTGTGCGCACTCAACACGGCTTTACCCCGCCATGCCCACGGCAGACCGGCGTCTGGCAGGGTTGCGTCCTGTCGCCGTACCTGTTTATTACTGTAGTGGATCATGTTATGCGCCAGGCACGTGCCCGCTTTGCTAGCATTGCAGGCCGTGCCCGTAGCCTAGCGATCACGAAGTCGTGAGCTTGGGGAAAGGGGGCCGACTAACAAGCAGAATTTACTAGCTGACCTCATATATGCGGACGACATCACGCTCGTCGAGAAGCCGGAGTCTGCCCAACTTTGGCTGGACTGCCTGGCGCTCGAGGCTCGGGCGGTTGGTCTAGAAATCAGCCCCAAAACGGCTCCCCTGGCCCTCGGCATGGCAGGGCCCCCACCCACACTCCGCCTCTTAGACAACACCTAGGTCAACTACCCTACTGCAGGCCGCTTCCAGCTGCTCGGCAGTTGGCTTCCCGACTGCATGCGAGGACGACCTGACGACACGGATCGGCATGGCGTGGGGGCAACTCCATGACCACTGCCGCTGGTGTAGCAACCCCGCCCTACCCCGGATCGTCAAGCGTGACCTCTTCGAGGTCGTCATTCTGACAATCCTGACCTATGGCGCCGAGACCTGTGTCGCGTTTGCGTGCCATTATGTTCTAGACTATTACTTGGAAGACATATCCTCAGCAAGCAGGATGTCCAATGCGGAAAATGCGGTGACGGAATGCAATATACGAGAATGCTCATAACTTTTGACTTCTGCCATGAAATTTCATCGTGTGGGTTGCATTAGACTCGTCGATCTTTTGAAGACGAACACGCTGATATAATTTTCTGCAGCCATCGCTCAATATTTCCGAAGATGCCGGCACCGCCCTGCCCAGCAAATATCGCTGTTTTTCAGCTCGATATGGCGGAATACGACTCATCCCCACAATCACAAGCGTCCGCTGCCCTGCACCAACTCGCTGATGAAGCCATGGCATCATTGAAAACGCCCTTGCACGATATGCCGGATGCCACTGTCAGCATCCAGCCGCTCCACTCCACCGCTCCGCCAAACAGGGACCTTGCCATGGATACCCGCGAGGAGGCCTTTTTCTGGCGTGGAAGCCATGTGGAAGCTGTCGCGTTTTTACCTGGCAAATGGCCAGGCCTTAACGCCATCATGCACCTGTCCCGAGCTGCCGCCCTCACCATCCTGCACCTGGCTGCCGAGAAAAAGTGCGAGATCCGGGACTGCAACCGACAGGTTACCCACCTGTCGGACTTTCTCCACGACAACCCCGACGACACCGACCTCTGCCTCGCAGTCTGGTGGACGTGCTCCCGTCTTTCTGACAGCGCCCTTGAGCGCTTTGTCATGGCCTCTCTGGACCTGGGAGCCGACCCCACTGTTGCTGCCGCCATCGACATGACTGCCAACTCAGAGCAAGTCGCCAATACAGTACCTGCTTCGATCACCTCCCCTCCCTCCTCAACGCTGCCCCGCTCAACCCTGTCCACAACCACCTCGCCACCCACCACGCCCATTCCTCACACGCCGACACCTCCATCCACTCCGCCATCACCCACATTGCAGCAGGACTCCAGCAGCAGCAGCAGCTCCTCCACCAGCTCAAGCAACAAACTGCCGCCTCCATAACTCCTGCCAAGACCACCTATGCCGCCACGCTTCAGAACCCTACGGAGCTCATCAACGAAATCAAAACAGCCGTCAAGGCCAGCACGCGGGATGCTATGCACGAACCCATTCGCTCATGCAGTATTGTGGTACGTGGCGTCCCCTCGCTGACGTCAACGATGCACGCCTGGGCACCTACCTCCGGGGCGACCCCTTCCTGGGAGAGCTCGGCGTGGCCCAAAGCGTCGTCCTTAAACGGCACGCCGGCTCGGCGGCCCCACCGCCCCTGTCTTGGTGGAATTCCACCGCAAGGAGGACAAACTGCAGGTGCAGAAGGCCCGCCGGAACCTCCACGATACCCAACTGAGCATCGACGATTACTATACCCCGGAGCGCTGGAGCTTGAGGCCCGGGCTGCCGCCCTGAACCGGCCGGAGGTCCACGAGGCTCGGGCAGCCAAGCAGGCCAACCCGCAACTACGGTGCAGCATCTATGCCCGCCTCTTTAATGGCGTCTTCATCGTCCGCATTAACGGCCAGGACCTTCCTCCAATGACGGCGACCCCCATGGATACCGCCGTGCCAGCGCCCCAGCCCCCTGCTCGGCCCCCGCCGTCACCGCCATCGCCACCGGCATCGACGGTCACCTGCTCCCCAGCACGTGTGGGGATCTGCCGGGGCAACTTCAACTCAGGTATGGCTGCCAGGCTTGGCCGTCCCCCTAATAAATTCGTTCGCTTTGCACCTGAGCCGGAGGCCGCGCTGCGAACCCTTCTCTCCTATCAATGACGACGCTCGCGGCCCCGCGGCTCTGCGGCTCTAGCAGTGGGATCTGCCTAACTCCCCTTCCCGCCCCTTTGCCTTTGCAGCCCTCGGGCTGTCGGAGAGAGAGCAACGGGTCGGCAGTGAGCCAGGTTCGCCCCGCCTCGCGCGGCCGCCTCCGAAACCTCCTCAGACTGCACGCATTTCTTATGCGTGCAGACGCAGACTCATTCTACCTGGCCACCCGAGCCAACCGTCGGCGTCGCCTCAACGCGTTGGCAGGATTAATTAAGAATCGAAACGATGATTGAAAGCATACGTCCTCAACCCGCCCCCCCTACCCCACCACCTCCACCCCCACCCGGCCCATCACCACCCTGCTCCATCTCCGCCCCCGGCCACCCCCGCCTGCACCTCGCTTTTCGGTCAACGCGCGCCCTTGGTCATCGCCACCTTCAACGCCCTCACGCTCCAGCCCGACGCTGACCGCTGTCACTGCCTGCGCAGTGACGACTATCAGTGCCATCGAGTCTCCAATCTTATTGGGGTCTGCATCGACAATAATATCGCCATCCTGGGAATCTAAGAACACAGGCGCACTGCATCGGCCCGCGGACCGACTGCCCGGCTTGCTGCTGACAACATCGACGGCTGGCGGTTCTATTACGGAGGCGGCGACGGCACCGGGAACGGGGACGTCGTCGGTCTCCTCTGCTCCCCGCTCGCCGTAGGACACATGGGCGAAACCCAGCTGGTCAACGCTTGGCTCCTTGTGGCCACCTTCCATTCGGTGGAGGGCCACTCGACCTACGCCCTGACGGTGGGCGTCGGTTACGCACCCCACTCCGGCCACCCAGAACAAGATCGCAAGGACTTCTTGGCTGCGCTGGAGAACCTGGCGAACGGCATCCCTGGTCGCAACTACCTCGCTCTGCTACTGGACGCCAACGCAACGCTACCACCGGGTACTGGCGGCCCCCCTAACGTTGTCAGCACGCCCCCAACGGTACGGTCTCCAATGTTGCACGGATGCAACATGCCACTTGTGGTATTAAATTATCCGTCCCGGTCGATCGGCGCCGACCGTAATCCGGCGCCAGTGCCGAGGCCATAGTATATAGTTGGCAGCCGAGGCAATCCGTGTGGAAGTAAGTGTAGGAGTTTTGCTGACGAACTTGGCCTTTGCGCCGTAGGCAGACCTAGCGCATGAACGGGAGTTACTGGACAGCCAAGTGGCACTGCACATGCGTTATGATGGTACCTAGGGACATTTGGATATTTTTCAGGAGAGGCCTCTAGCCGTACTGGTCTTTAATGTGTTCTAGACGGTTCGAGAAGCCCGTCCCCGCGGACCTCACGTCATGCCTGCTTGGCGGCGCCAGGCGCAGCCACCAACGGGGACGAAGGGACAAAATAGGAACTTAGGCACGAGCTATGCCAGCAATCCGGACCTTGTATCGTAATTTATCACGTTACTCTACAGATTATTTACCATCGCTTAATCCTGGAGTGTGATTCTCCTGTGGGCTCGAGTGTGAATCCCTCGCCTACTGGGTGTAAGTCTTCCCGCATTGAGTGTTTTAATCTGTGTGGTAACATTGTAAATACGAAACCGGTTTTCCGGGGTTTGAGCTCATCTGTATTGTGTGACAGGTATTCCTAAGCCACCATCGTGCGCTGTGACGCATAGGAAGTCAAAGGTCTTTCGCATTCATTCTCAATTAATCATTAAGGCGCTATTTTAAATAGCCATACATGTTAAACTGGACTCGGAGGACAGTTTCCTAGTGGCCTCTATCCCGTCCCGTTTTTCTGTAATCTGATCCGGATCATCAACGGAATTATATAATAAGGGCCCGAACCCTTACTAATTCCGCTTGCAGTAATTCATTGTGGGGGTCGGATCCTCACAATCCTAACTGTCCATACCCGTTACCCATGTTGCAGTTCCTGCACGCCCCAACCTGGCCTTGTCCGGTTGACCTAAGGGATTCGTCCGGAAACGAATCTCCTTATATTGCGTGCTTTATACGGAAACGCTTTGTGGGTTGCAATTTCACGCATTATTTGGCGTCTTGGCCATTGCCTCACACCCTATATCTGGGATACATACTGTCAGCTCCGGCAAGCTGCAGGAATATCTCACGTTCTTTAATTGACGTATTTTTTGTGCTTAATTTATCATCCCGCCAAGTTGACTAGATGCACATTGTTTCACACTTGACCAGCCACCACGCGATGGCTGACGGTATTGAGCGAGGGCGACGAGAGGCCCATCGCTTCTCTCCTGCCCCTTCCCTCGTGGCAGCACTCGAGGCGGCAGAGAGAGCTACCCAAAATCACTCACGCCCGAGTAGTGAGCGTGGCTCTAGGGGGTCATCCCCGGCACAAACCCCACGTTTGGGAGGGAATTCCTCGGCGGCTGCCGGCGCACCACCTGATAGCCCCGTAGTGAATCCCCTTAAAAATATAATTACTTACAGCAGAGTGAAATCACTCAAACCAAAGCAAACGCCCAGCTGTAAACCTATATACAGAGCCATGTCAAAGCCATACTACGATAAGACCAATGGAAACTCCTAACGGGGGGAACCTAATAGCCCTGCTGCACCGCAAAGTCTGCCCGCGTACGGCGGAGCATGATGTCAGCCATGGCCCGAGTCAGCGCCACCGACAAGCGCTGACGCCAATATGACGTCCAGGTCCGCGCCGACCATGGGGCCCGCTGGCCCTCCAGGTCCAGCCGGTCCTCCCGGAGCCGGCAACACTCCTTGAAGAAGGCGGAGGTCAGGGGCCCCATGCCCCCAAACTCCTCCAGGACAAAGGGCACCACACGATGGTGCCGGCGACGTCGCCGTAGGCCAGGAGCTTGGCCCGCTCCGCCCCGGCGGTCCGCCGTGTAACCTGCCGTGAGGGAGGCCCCAGCCACGTGGCCAAGAGCCAAGGGCCGCGCCATGCACCGAAACGTCAACAATAAGCAGATGCCGGCCACCCCCCTCAAAGTCCAGCACCACGATGTCAGGCCGGTGGTTGGGGGAATAGAAGGCAGCGCCATCCGCATCCTCGGACCGGATGTTCGCGTGGGGGAAAACCGACCGAACCATGGCGAGCACCACCGTCAGGAGGACAGGGTGCAAATACGAATACCAATTCTGATTCTGTTGGCCCCCCATGCAGGCAAGGTAGTGAGTCCCGGTGGGATCCAGCGGCTGCCCACAGCTACCACAAGGCCGCCCGGCCGGAACAAGAGGCTGCGGGGCAAATAGCTGGTGCCGGAGCGCCACCGAGTAGTGGCTGGGAGCTGAGGCTAATGGGGGGGCCATGGGAAGAGCACGAAGGTACGCCGAGCCCACACTCCCCAATGAAAGCGAGAACAGCCACGCGCGTCCCTGGGCGTTGAGGTCCGCGAAAAGAGCCATCCAATCAGCTGTGTGCAGAATATTACCCGCGTAGGTTTTCTGGTGTTTACAGCAGATATATATTCATTGAGAATGATAGATTACGGAGGTGAGATGGGCATGCAACATAATAAGGAAAAACCCGAGAACTGGGAGAATAACCCTGAAGAAATTAATAGTAATCTGACACGGACATCCAAGGATCACGCCAGCTGCACAAGGGATGCGACTAACTATACATCACAAAACTGCACGCAGCAACAGCGCTGCCGGCCCACCATGCAGGCCTGGAAGGGATCTAGACCGCATGGGTCGCGACAAAGTTGGCCCGGGTGCGGCGGAATAACACATCAGCCACGGTGCGAGTGAGGGCGAGTGACAGGCGCTGCCGCCAATACGAGGACCACGTGCGGGCAGACCACGGGGCGGTCTGATCGACCCTCGAGGTCGAGGCGGTCTTCACGGCGCTGGCAGCACTCGTGGAAAAACTCCGCTGTCTTGGGGCCCATGGCCCCGAACTCCTCAAGGACAAAGGGGATGACCCGGTGGGGCCCCACATTGCCGTACTAAGGAGGCCGGCAAACTTGTCGCGCTTGACAGCCACAGCGGCAGCTGCGCCGGCATCCACAGCCGCCCGGAGGATGTGGCGACCGGAGAGCGGCCGAGCCACGGAGACATCGATGAGCAAGTGGCGACCCTGCCCGTCGTAGTCAAGCACGGTAATGTCGGGGCGCGGTGGTTGGGTGAGTAGAGGGCGGCCCCATCCGCGTCCTCGCACTTGATGGTGGAGTGGGGAAAGACCGACCGAACCATGGCACACACCACCCGGAGGAGAGCGGTATGGAGATAGAGGAACCAGTTCTGGTTCTGCTGGCCACCCATGCACGCGATGTAGTGCGTCCCAGTAGTATCCAGAGCAAGCCCGCAGCTGCCGCAGGACGCACCCGCCGTGATGAGAGGTTGCGGGGCAAAGAGCTGGTGGCGGAGAGCGATGGCGTTAAGGGCCGGAACCAGCGTGAACAAAGGGCTCATGGGGAGGGCGCGCAGGAATGCGGATCCCACGCTCCCCTCAAGGGAAACGGAGTGAAGCCAAGCCTTCCCCTGATCGTTCAAGCTCGCATGCAGACCCATCCAGTCGGCACAGTGTAGTATACCCGCGTAGGTCTTTTGTTGTTTTTCATGAACGCAGGCAGGGAAGACACTAGGACTGACGACAGTGGACACGCCGGGCGTGCCCCGGGGCAGGCGACGGTGGACGGCCTGAGCGGGGCGCGGACGAGGTCGCAAGCCTGCTGGATCCCGAGGTAAGAATCCTGCACAGCCTGCACAAAGGGGAAGGGGCCGGGATGGGGTGACCAAGTCGGGAATGGCGCTGACGGCGCTGCATGGGGACCATTGAACCGGCGGATCTCCGCCCAGGCCTGAGCAACAGAGCCAAGGAAGGCGGCGGGGGCGAGGCGGGCGGCGCGGGTGAGCCCACACCCGCCCATGCGGCAGGGGAGGGTGGCCAAGCGCACGGAGTGAGCTGGCAGGCTAGGGCCGGGGAGGAGCACCTGCAAGGCGGCCTGAATGCGCTCGTCATGGCCTTCCGCGGCAAGCCGCACCAAGTGGGGGGGAGCGCCCCGGAGCCAGTGAACCACCCGCGGGTGGGCGCAAAACCACAGCCTGGAGGAGCCCTTTGGTCTGGGGGTCCTTGAGGCGCGCCCAAGTCTCGAGGACATGGGTGCGCTGTTCCACGGTGGCCCGGAGCTCCTCTTCGACGTAGTCAGGGTCACCCACAGGGACGCCCAGGCACGAGAAACCACGCGCCCGCGCCAATGCCCCCGGGATAGCCGCGGGGAAGCCAGAGCAGTCCCCCTGCATGGGGCGAAAAGACTGCACATGCACTTGGGGAGGGTGAGCCGAAGGTTGATGGCCGCCATGGCCACTTCAAGGGCAGCCAGGGCGGCAACCACAGCGTCGGCCGGGCCAAGGGCATGGATATCGTCCATATAGGCAAATATATATTCATTGAGAATGATAGATTACGGAGGTGAGATGGGCATGCAACATAAGGAAAAACCCGATATAACTGGGAGAATAACCCTGAAGAAATTAATAGTAATCTGACACGGACATCCAAGGATCACGCCAGCTGCACAAGGGATACGACTAACTATACATCACAAAACTACACGCAGCAACAGCGCTGCCGGCCCACCATGCAGGCCTGGAAGGGATCTAGACCGCATGGGTCGCGACAAAGTCGGCCCGGGTGCGGAGGAATAACACATCAGCCACGGTGCGAGTGAGGGCAAGTGACAGGCGCTGCCGCCAATACGAGGACCACGTGCGGGCAGACCACGGGGCGGTCTGATCGACCCTCGAGGTCGAGGCGGTCTTCACGGCGCTGGCAGCACTCGTGGAAAAACTCCGCTGTCTTGGGGCCCATGGCCCCGAACTCCTCAAGGACAAATGGGATGACCCGGTGGGGCCCCACATTGCCGTACATAAGAGGCAAATATATATTCATTGAGAATGATAGATTACGGAGGTGAGATAGGCATGCAACATAAGGAAAAACCCGATAACTGGGAGAATAACCCTGAAGAAATTAGTAGTAATCTGACACGGACATCCAAGGATCACGCCAGCTGCACAAGGTACAACTATAAACTATACATCACAAAACTGCACGCAGCAACAGCGCTGCCGGCCCATGCACCATGCCTGGAAGGGATCTAGACCGCATGGGTCGCGACAAAGTCGGCCCCGGTGTTATTCCGGGTGCGGCGGAATAACACATCAGCCACGGTGCGAGTGAGGGCGAGTGACAGGCGCTGCCGCCAATACGAGGACCACGGGCGGGCAGACCACAGGGCGGTCTGATCGACCCTCGAGGTCGAGGCGGTCTTCACGGCGCTGGCAGCACTCGTGGAAAAACTCCGCTGTCTTGGGGCCCATGGCCCCGAACTTCTCAAGGACAAAGGGGATGACCCGGTGGGGCCCCACATTGCCGTAGGAGGCAAACTTGTCGCGCTCAGCCACAGCGGCAGCAGCGCCGGCATCCACAGCCGCCCGGAGGATGTGGCGACCGGAAAGCGGCCGAGCCACGGAGACATCGATGAGCAGGTGGCAACCCTGCCCGTCGTAGTCAAGCACGGTAATGTCGGGGCGGTGGTTGGGTGAGTAGAGGGCGGCCCCATCCGCGTCCTCGCACTTGATGGTGGAGTGGGGAAAGACCGACCGAACCATGGCACACACCACCCGGAGGAGAGCGGTATGGAGATAGAGGAACCAGTTCTGGTTCTGCTGGCCACCCATGCACGCGATGTAGTGCGTCCCAGTAGTATCCAGAGCAAGCCCGCAGCTGCCGCAGGACGCACCCGCCGTGATGAGAGGTTGCGGGGCAAAGAGCTGGTGGCGGAGAGCGATGGCGTAAAGGGCCGGAACCAGTGTGAACAAAGGGCTCATGGGGAGGGCGCGCAGGAATGCGGACCCCACGCTCCCCTCAAGGGAAACGGAGTGAAGCCAAGCCTTCCCCTGATCGTTCAAGCTCGCATGCAGACCCATCCAGTCGGCACAGTGTAGTATACCCGCGTAGGTCTTTTGTTGTTTTTCATGAACGCAGGCAGGGAAGACACTAGGACTGACGACAGTGGACACGCCGGGCGTGCCCCGGGGCAGGCGACGGTGGACGGCCTGAGCGGGGCGGACGAGGTCGCAAGCCTGCTGGATCCCGAGGTAAGAATCCTGCACAGCCTGCACAAAGGGGAAGGGGGATGGGGTGACCAAGTCGGGAATGGCGCTGACGGCGCTGGGGACCAACCGGCGGATCTCCGCCCAGGCCTGAGCAACAGAGCCAAGGAAGGCGGCGGGGGCGAGGCGGGCGGCGCGGGTGAGCCCACACCCGCCCATGCGGCAGGGGAGGGTGGCCAAGCGCATGGAGTGAGCTGGCAGGCTAGGGCCGGGGAGGAGCACCTGCAAGGCGGCCTGAATGCGCTCGTCATGGCCTTCCGCGGCAAGCCGCACCAAGTGGGGGGGAGCGCCACGGAGCCAGTGAACCACCCGCGGGTGGGCGCAAAACCACAGGAGGAGCCCTTTGGTCTGGGGGTCCTTGAGGCGCGCCCAAGTCTCGAGGACATGGGTGCGCTGTTCCACGGTGGCCCGGAGCTCCTCTTCGACGTAGTCAGGGTCACCCACAGGGACGCCCAGGCACGAGAAACCACGCGCCCGCGCCAATGCCCCCGGGATAGCCGCGGGGAAGCCAGAGCAGTCCCCCTGGGGCGAAAAGACTGCACACTTGGGGAGGGTGAGCCGAAGGTTGATGGCCGCCATGGCCACTTCAAGGGCAGCCAGGGCGGCAACCACAGCGTCGGCCGGGCCAAGGGCATGGATATCGTCCATATAGGCGAGGAGCACGACATCCGGGTGCGCAGCGTGGACACCTTGGAGAGCCTTGTGCAGCGGGGCAGACAGGTAAAAGGGGCCGAGGGGGTCACCTTGCTGGGTTCCCGTGCGGGAAGCGATGTCGGCGAACGTCCCATCCTCCATGAGGAAGGAGAGTTGAGTGGGTTCGCCGTAGCAGGCTGCTGTCCACGCAAGAAGGTCAGGGAACGCCTCGCCGACGGCCTCAAAGATGCTAGCCTTGGTGACAGCATTGAACGCATTGTGGCAATCCACCTTCAGCGCCACATGGGTCGGATGCGTCTCGAGGTAGGCCTGAACTGTGTGCACGATGATGTCGCTGCCCCCTTTGGTGGCGACGCCAAGCTGGGCCGCGACGGACTCCTCAGTATCACTCCGGTTGGGGCAGAAGTAGGCGCGAAACTCGGGGGCCTTTTGGCGACAAATGACCTTACTCACCAGCTTGCGTAGGACCTCGCCGCAAGCAATGGGACGAACGCGGCCAGCAGGCGGGGGGACGTCGTCTTTCAGGAGGGCAATGAGGCGTGCCCCAGCCAGCCAAGGGCGCGCCGCGGGGGCCAGGGACCCCGCGGCCAAGTCGGCGGCAGCCTCAAAGAGTGCGGTCGCCCCGCCATGGCCCGCCATCACGGAGAGGTGCTCGTAGCGCCAGCCTGAGGGGCCGGTGGAGGAGGCGTTCGGCAGATCCTTCAGCACAGCCGTGAAGATGTCCAGGTCCAGGACAATAGGCGGGGGCGGGGGGTGGCCGGGGCGGGCACCGCAAAGGCCGGTTCGTCGGGGTGAAGGTCGCGCAAAGCCTGCAGGGTCGGGGGAGTGGAGGGAGCCAACGCGGTCAGTTCAAGCTTTTGCATGGCCCGGCTCAATTCACCTACCTTCACCAACCGCATGACGTCAGCTTCCACCCGGGCAAAGGAGGCGGCCCCCGACACCCGGGTGGAGGCCGGAGGCTGCAGCGCCCACAGCCCTTCCCAATCCCCGAGGAGGAACCGCCGGCAGCGAGCGATGACCGCACCCTGTACGCCACGCACGCCCCGCTCCAACGGCGCTAAGAGGAGCCGGGGGGTGACGAGAAACAGCTTGTGGCCGAGTTCGTCGAGAGGGTGACTATGCATCCGGGCCAGGGAAAGCAGGGCGCAGCGCGTAAACAAGCTCCGGGCGCGGTGAGGGACGTCCGGGAGCGTCATGCAAGGGTTGCGCGCACAGGCGGCAAAAGGGAGCGTGGCCAGGAATGCCCAGCCTGCCGAGAGGTCCCCCGGATCGCTCGTACCCTGCGATGCCGGTGGAGGGGCAGGGGCCGACCGAGGGGCCGCCCCGGACCGGGAGGCCGGTGCGGCCGCCGGGCCGCCGGGCAGGCCGTTCTGGGGGGTTTGGCGGCGGCACTGCCGCTCATGCTGGTACCGCCCGTGGATCGAAAAAATCCGCTGGCAATGGGCTGCCGGGCAGCGGTAGCAGTCCATGGCGCGCATGGCGGCCTCCGTGATGTGGGGGTGGGAAGCCCGAATGTGCACCAGCAACGAATTCCGGTTGGGCAGGCGCGCGCCACACGGGTCACCAAGGGGACCATCGACTTGGCAATAATGGAAGCCATCTGAGGGGGTGCGCCCACCCGGTTGGGCCGGCCCGGGTCGAGAGGGGGAGGGGTCGGGAGCACCCTCAGCCAGAGGAACTACAGCTGCAGCGGAACCCAGGGCGGGGCCGGCCGCCGGGCGGTCAGCAGGGCTCGTGGCAGCCGAGGACAAGACCGGCGCGGGGACGGCCCCCACGGCCGGGAGGGGGGCGCTGGAGGAGGCAGCCAAGCCGGCGCGCGACCCACGACCACGCACAGGGGAGGCAGGTGTCGGGGCAGGCGCGTGGGACTGGCGGCGCACGGACACGGGCGAGGGCCCCAGCGGGAGAACGCCAGGAGGCAAGGGGGAAAGGACCGCGGCCCGGCAAAGGGGGCAGGTGGCGGAGGTCGCGTGCAAGCTCGTGGCGATGCAAGCTTGATGGAAGACGTGGCCGCAAGCAGGGAGGCGGCAGAGACCGTCACCAGGGCGAGGCAGGTCCAAGCAGATGGGGCAGGAGGGGCCGCTGGCAGTGACATCCACCAAGTGGGCCGGCCCGTAGTGGGCGGGCGCCGCGTCCCACCCCAGCTCCCAGCTCGGCAGTCGGGCGATCTCATCGGCGGAGAGAAGACGGCGGCGCGGACCAGCAGGGTGCCAGACATGGGGGATGCCCGCAAGCTCGAGCACATCGTGCAAGATGGCGGGCACGGCCGCACCCGCGCTCAGCTCAAGAACACGCCCCCCCCCGCATCGTACAGAACCAGGTCGCCGGCGTGCACGGTGACAGGAGCCCCGAAGTCAACGCGCAGGCGGGCGGCTTGCGCTGGGGTGACCGCCGTAGTCAAGCGCCCGTGGGCCTGCGCAACAAGGCCGGCCGAGCCGGGCCCGGCAGAGGCAAGAAACGTGTGCAGCTGAGGGCGATCGAGCAAGGCGTGGTCGGTGGCCCCCCCAGCGAGATATGTCGCACGGGCGGCCTGCTGGGCCTGCACGGCAAGCCCTGTAGCAAAGAGCACCACCGCCTGCGCCACTTGAGCGTCCAGATTCAGGAGCCATTCTTGGCGCACCGCGGGCAGGTGCCAAGGCAGGCGGCCGCCGGCATGGTAGTCCTCGAGGACAAACCCCCAAAGCGTGGAGGCAAGGACAGGGGGGGAGGCTGCCTGCAGCATGTGCCGGACACGAACCACAAGGGCACTAAATTCAGGGGGCCGTGGGAGCGTAGGAAACGCCGCGTGCAAGCCGACAGCGTCCAACAGCAAGGGGCAATACAGCCAAGAGAACGTGGCGTGCCGGAGCGCGCTGACGCCCGCAATGTTGGTGGGGGGCCAAACGGAGAAGTCGTGGGACCCAAGCGCGGCCGACCAGGGGCCCACCACAGGAGTCGCCGCAGGGTGTCCCACAGCCTCAGGGAGGAGAGCCGCCAGGGACCCCTCAAGCACAGGAGGACGCAGGTCAGTGGCCACCGCCGTGCTGGCCGGAGGTGGATCCCCAGAGCTAGGCGGGGCAGGGCCAGGGGACCCCGCGGAGGGGCCGGACGTGACGGCGCGGGGAGAGCGGGAGCACGGTGTGGAACCCTCCACGAGGTCCGCAAGGCCCAGGAGAGGGTCCAGCGAGGGGCTGCGGGAGGGGGCGCGGGCCGAATGGGATCCCGGGGTCGACACGGCCGCGCGTCGGGAGCCTAGGGACGGCCGAGGCGGGGCCACGCAATGAGGGCACGCCCAAGGACCCGGGGGAGGCAGCCGGAAGAGGGGCGGGACCAAGCAGCGCGTGTGCCAGCCGCATTGGCACGAATCACACACAAGGAGACGGGGGGCATCCTCACCACTGTGGCAGACCTCGCACACAAGCGAGAGTGGCACAGGGGCGCCACGACCGCCGTCGTCCAGGTCGCCCATCTCCTGCAGGTGCGCCGCGATGCGTAAGGACCGACGCGGCGCAGGGGCGCCACTAGGCAGCGCATCCCGCGCCCGGGAGGTGCGGCGTCGTGAAGGAGGCATGGGGGAGGTGCGTAAAACAACGGAACCGGAAGCGCGGGGGGAGAGCGAGATGCGGACGCGGGGGGTTTGGGGGGCGTGCCCCCCAAGCGGGGGGTTTGGGGGGCGGCAGCCCCCCAACGCGGGGCGGCCGCGGTGCGCACCTCGGCGCAGGTTTTTTCAGCTGTGCATGGAGAAAAAAACGTGTCTCAATCCAGGAACCCCCGTCGGTTCATCATGTCAGCCTAGAAAACTGGAGCGGTGGAGCCACAACTAACGGGAAAGCCGCATTCAAATTCGCCTAGCCCACGGGTCACAATTGGCCGACAGGTAGATGCAGCCAGCCCCGGGCGTGTCGCAGACAGTAATCACTACCGTAGGCCGCGGTGCCGCACCTCGGCGCAGGTTTTTTCAGCTGTGCATGGAGAAAAAAACGTGTCTCAATCCAGGAACCCCCGTCGGTTCATCATGTCAGCCTAGAAAACTGGAGCGGTGGAGCCACAACTAACGGGAAAGCCGCATTCAAATTCGCCTAGCCCACGGGTCACAAGTGGCCGACAGGTAGATGCAGCCAGCCCCGGGCGTGTCGCAGACAGTAATCACTACCATAGGCCGCGGTGCCGCACCTCGGCGCAGGTTTTTTCAGCTGTGCATGGAGAAAAAAACGTGTCTCGATATATATTTTAAAAATATAATTACTTACAGCAGAGTGAAATCACTCAAACCAAAGCAAACGCCCAGCTATAAACCTATATACAGAGCCATGTCAAAGCTCTATACTACGAAGTACGATAAGACCAATGGAAACGCCTAACGGGAGGAACCTAATAGCCCTGCTGCACCGCAAAATCAGCCCGCGTACGGCGGAGCATGATGTCCGCCATGGCCCGAGTCAGCGCCACCGACAAGCGCTGACGCCAATATGACGTCCAGGTCCGCGCCGACCATGGGGCCCGCTGGCCCTCCAGGTCCAGCCGGTCCTCCCGGAGCCGGCAACACTCCTTGAAGAAGGCGGAGGTCAGGGGCCCCATGGCCCCAAACTCCTCCAGGACAAAGGGCACCACACGATGGTGCCCGACGTCGCCGTAGGCCAGGAGCTTGGTCCGCTCCGCCCGGTCCGCCGTGTAACCTGCCGTGAGGGAGGCCCCAGCCACGTGGCTAAGAGCCAAGGGCCGCGCCACCGAAACGTCAATAAGCAGATGCCGGCCACCCCCCTCAAAGTCCAGCACCACGATGTCAGGCCGGTGGTTGGGGGAATAGAAGGCAGCGCCATCCGCATCCTCGGACCGGATGTTCGCGTGGGGGAAAACCGACCGAATCATGGCGAGCACCACCGTCAGGAGGACAGTGTGCAAATACAAATACCAATTCTGATTCTGTTGGCCCCCCATGCAGGCAAGGTAGTGAGTCCCCGTGGGATCCAGCGGCTGCCCACAGCTACCACAAGGCCGCCCGGCCGGAACAAGAGGCTGCGGGGCAAATAGCTGGTGCCGGAGCGCCACCGAGTAGTGGCTGGGAGCCAAGGCGAATGGGGGGGCCATGGGAAGAGCACGAAGGTACGCCGAGCCCACACTCCGCAAGGAAAGCGAGAACAGCCACGCACGTCCCTGGGCGTTGAGTTCTCGATATATATACTCACTATATAGTTGTCTCACTAGCTTCATATACTCGTACACGGTCCACAAGAAATAAATATTATTCCATGATAAATACATTTACATATTTTCCCCCAAGTTAGGCAAACGCAGCAAATAATATTCACGTGTGTAGTACTCCTACACACACAGATCTCGAATGATTTATCTAGCACCAAATCCGAAAGGCTTGCATCACTCCCCGGAAAGGAAAACTTTTGCGGATGACTGTATGTGTAAGTTGGCGATGCCCTAGGATCCGGAGACGTCCGTCCTATAGTCAGCGAAAGTTGGTGCGAGAGGTACCAAGTTCGATTCCGGTCGGATTCATTTGCAGATAACGTTTTCCGCGTTTTCCGCGGACCGGCACTGAACGCAAATGGTTTTCACCTTTGCGGCGTGCCAAATCAGAATAATATTTAGAGGGCTAACTATTCAATTGTCGTCAGAAAGCAACACGTGAAAACGCTAGCTGCCCAAATCTGAGATTCCGCGAAACACAGAAAGTAAGAAAGCCTAAAAGCTACCAGCAAGGAATCGAACATAGGACCTTTGGCATGATTTCGCGGCTGTGTGAGTCTCCTGATCCGAAGGCATCTCACTTAACGTTTCGAAACAGCCCAACTGCGAAAAACCTCTTCACCGGAGAGGGGTGCCAATATGTCCGATATTGCTGAATCTATAGAAGATGACTCACCACTAGACCTAAGTGCGCAGGAGTACTACGCACGGACCTACGCGATATTCTAGTATCACTAGCTAACTAGTCAATATTTATAAACAAAATATGGGTAAGTATGCAAATATTTATTATATTTGTCCGACCTTTGAAGGATTCCTTTTTTGTACCCACATGACTGCAGTCATGTGCTTTTTGTTAATTGATGAATAGTTTGACTACAGCCTTCCATGTTTGTGAGTTCCCAGTCACCATCAATCAGCATCTCCAAACCCTCGTAACGCGTCAGGTCAAGGATGTCCCTTGAGTACGTGCCGGTGCGGGGCACACGCGAGCCCGTGGACGGTGAGCCAGGGGTTGTGCTGCCACCCGTTTGAGCCTCGTCAACAGGCATGCCACAGATGGAAGAAGGGGCCATGCCTGGAGTTACCCTACACTGACCATCCACCGTGGCAGGAGAGGCTGCTGGCAAAGACCCCGCATCTGTGGCCGTGGTGGGTTGTAATGCACCTCCAGGCGCTGCAGGGGATGCCTCTGGTGCCACAGGCCACTGCCCTGCCCGCTTGGCCTCGAACAGTCTCCATGCCAGGGTGACCAGGTCGGTAAAATATGCTGCCCGCTCAATTAGCCCAACGCCCGGGTTGTGGTTTATCTCCAATAGGATCGTGTTTAGCGACGAGTCCAGCATGAAGTCGAATGCGAACATTTGGTAGTGGTGCCGGTTGGTAGGGCCTTGATCCCCCGCGCCTCCATCAGCATGACCAGAAGCATTCGTGGGCACTGCATCCCCACAACCACCACCGCTACCACCGCTATTACTGCCATAATGGCTAGTGCCAGCTTTCAACTCATCTGCTTTATTGCTATCGGCAGCAGAGGCTGCAGCCACGCGCTCGCGCCATTTATCGCTCCCCCCCGCCGCCATGCGCGCCTCCATTGCACGGAAGGACATCACCATGGCTTGCTGGAACCGGGGGATGAGCGTGGCGTTCACGAAACCCTTGGGGACCAGCCCCCGCTCCACCGACAAATACTCGTCCAACTCATTGAGGGTCCACCAGCCCTCCTCGAAAATGCGCGGTGGGCGCACATAACTGGTTTGCTTTATATGTTCCGCCAGCGTGGAACCCTCGTCGCATTTGCCAGCAGCAGCCCCTTGCTTCTTGCCACCATTTTCACCCTTGGTCGAAGCTTTGCGCCCGCTGGTCAGGTGCCCGTTCAGGTCTGTCCAGTCTCTCGCGTTGTAGTTGTACGGCGTGATGAGCGCGTAGTTGTCCAGGTGGCGGCGTGTGCACGCGACAACCAACGGCGACGTGCTCAGCACCAGCGCGAACATGCGAACATGAAACTTGCGCCCGTCAATCAGCAACGGGTCACGCACGTACTTCTGCATCACATGCTTCACATGCATCCCAAGCAGCTTTTGCTGTGGCGTTCGCCGGGTGCCCTCTGGAAGTACCTGTGCCGCCATCTGTGCGCACCGCTCCCCCTGAGGGCCGTACATCATGTGCAACACTTGGCAAGCAGGGCAGTCCTTGCCTCGGGCGCGAGGCGTTTTATCAGGGGATAGTGCAAGTATGTGCGTCCCTTGCCCCGCGTGCGCGTCGGTCATCTTGATGATCCACCACTCGTCCTCACCCCCCTCCTCCCCTTGACTGCTTGCTGCGAGACTGCCCTGTGGTGATGCCTTCCATCCGGCTTTCCCACCCCCCATTCCCCCCGGCCCCTGTGCGGCCCCACCCCAAGCTTCCCCATCCTTAACCCCACCACGCGATGACACCACGTCATCATTGTTCTGGGGCGCCATGTGTGTTCGGAAGAAGTGTTCGCACTCCCGCTGGTCGTACAGCCGGTAGGTGAACGGCAGCAGGCCACCGGCCACGTTGGCTGCGCACCGCGGCGACATCTGGTGCGCGTACCCTGCCAGGGTCTCCCACATCAAGCCCTTGTCTGCGGGCGGGCGAGTTGGGTGAGGGGATGGGGGCGCAAGTCCATGGATGGGCGACAAGGCAGGTGGGCAATGGCAGGTGGGCAACAAGGCCTGGGTGGGCAAAGGCAGGTGGGCAACGTCTGAAACTAGGCAGGTGGGCAATACATGGCATATGTGGGCAATGCATAGCAGGTGGGCATGCAATCAGGCAGGTGGGCAATGGCAGGTGGGCGATGGCAGGTGGGCAATGGCATGTGGGCAATGAATGGCAGGTGGGCAATGGCAGGTGGGCAATGGCAGGTGGGCGATGGCAGGTGGGCAATGGCAGGAAGGCGAGATGGTGGGTCATGGGCATGATGGTGGGTGGGCATTAGGTGGGGTTTGGGCAAGATGGTGGGCGGCAAATGGGTGTGGGTGACAGTAAGGGGTCTGATATTATGTTCCCATGCAGGTGGTCGCCAGGGAACAGCTACCTATGCTAGGCCATTAAAAAATATACTACGCACACTACTGTAGTATACTACCTATAAGTACTACTGTACATAGTATATACAAGTTTACAAAAAAAACAGTAAATTAAAAGAAAAAAAACATTATTGTGTGTATGATTATCGGTAGTATATATTTTTACATACATATTTTTTTTTAAAAAATAATAATTTACTTTAAACAAGTGAGATACAACAAATAACAAGTGAGATATCCTATATATAAGCACAATTAATTGAGCCGCCAAGCCTCGTGCCAGTGAGCAGCGGTGATTCCTGGCCCCGCACCTAAGAGGAAGTTGCATCCCGGAAACAGGTTGGACATCATGGGAGAAGAGCCACTCGGCGCCTCGGTCAACGGTTTGATGGACCACAGTATCCTTGGAACCGGTCGGTCGCAGCGTACAAGACCAGGAATCGTGTAATTGGGCCACGATTGCAGCCGAACCACGTCTTCCCGGGTCACCCACACCCACCCTTTGCGACACAGGTCCGTACTGATCAATCTGCTTGTCATAATGTCTAAGGTATGAGTCGGCATATTTATATAATAATCAACAGAGAAAACCCCTGCGCATTTCTCTGCCTCGCGATCGGAATTTTTCTCGAATTTGCGGACGCAAAGTTCCTTAACGGAGGGTATCGCCATTCTCTCAAGAACTTTGGTCGCCATCATCTCTGCCTCGTTGGAGCCTCCGTGCTGAAACAGCGAAGCTGGAGAGAGCCTACGCTTGCTCTCGTCCAGGAAAAACGCACAGCGGCAATACGTGCGCCATGCTTCTTGCATCGCCATATCTTGACTTTGGCCTTCGCATGGACCCAATATTTGCAGGATCAAATACAGGCTCATCCATATTATGGCCTGCAGCATTGTCGGCGACCCCAAGAATGAAGAAATGCAGAGGGAATGTGGCTCTGAAGTCTGACAGCCGGAGCCGGGAATTATGTCACTGTGCAGTAGTTGACAATTGTGTTGACTAATTGTCTTGACTAATAATTGCATTCACGGCCCCAAGCTTGTTCCTACTGTATGCCTGCTGTCAGCTGTATGTACATAATTATGTGTTTTCTCACGTGTACGGCCTTATAAGCTTCGCCAATTCTGGCGAACCTAACGGTTCTTCCGAAAATTGGCTCCGCCTGATTATGTAGCCATGCCGTAAGTACACGGGTAAGAGCTGTTAAGGGGATGTGGCACCTCAAAACCCTTAAAATTGACATATGCTAATATCACTTGAAATTCATTTGCACAATGCTAAGTTATGATTGGGGGCACTAAATAACATCTCTAGTGAGTTGTCCATGCGGCACTTCTTGGGGGTACTACCCCCATATATACTACGCCAATAATGCGGTAGAAATAGCGAAAGACGCTAACTAGGGCTGGTTATGCCCCAGCCAATCCACAAAACAGGTTGACCCAAAGCACAAGCCACGTAGTAACGTCCTGGCAAATCGCAAACAACAACTTACATGGGGCATATGGACACCGCCCGGTTCAAAAAATAGCCCGTGGCGCCAAAAACGCGATTTTTTTCACTTTAAAATATAAAACAATTCATAAACTTGTCAAATCAAGCCAAAAAGCACTATTAAATTTCGGCACGGGCGGTCCAAGCCACGGTCCAAGTTTGAGGTCAATCGGACAACCCTAGTAGCTCAAGTTATTGCGTTTGGCAGATGCCACTCTCACGACCGCTAAAGAAGGTTTTTCTTTGTACAAGGCCACTTAGGCATGATGTTTTCCATCCAAAAAGCCTGAAAGCATGCCCTGCTCGATCACAAAACATAAGCAAACGCCTAGGCACCTCATCTGCCCTCACCTGCCCTCGGCATGGCCAACCTTGCCAGCGCAAGCATAGCAACACGATCGCTAGGCATACATGCCAAGAGAGCATACACTATACTCAACCCAAGGTTACCTTGTAACTTTCATGCCAAGAACTCAGCAAATCTATGACCAAAAGCACCTCTAACTCTTGCTCACTGATGATGACACATGCTCAAGGTCGGGGGTCACTGTGGCACTGATGGGTTTCCTAGACGACCACCTGACAAGGCGCTAAGGACCACTCAGTAACCAAGTAAACACAATTACACTTTGCATGCCATCCAACATGCATCAAATACATGCTGAATATGTTATGAAATACAAATGGGTGGCCACACACCTCATACCCCTTCACCGTCCCTCGAGCATGGCCAGACTTATAAGCATGTGAATAGCAATGATGATGATGGCACTAAAATGCCTAATCAGCATTTGGCTATGTTTCTCCCGGGTTAGAGTGTTAAGGTTTATGCCAACCAAGCTAATCAACACTGCAGCGACTCCTTAACTGCCCTACCTGAGATGGGCAACAAACTGGAACGATGGAGGGCAAGGAACCAAGGAGATCATGGCATACAAAGCTTGCATGCAGTCAACCATGTCAACCATGGTTGGCTCAGCACATTGCAGTCTTTTCACATCATCATATCAAGGGAAAGCTCAAATAAACCAATTAAAAAATTAAATTAAATTATAACATGCCTCCGTGGGGAGGTCATGTAGCACATATTTCATGATGGATGGGGTGGAGGAAGCCGCGTGATCGAACTATCCTAACTCTATCTAGAAAAAACCTAACTACACTACTCATCAAAACGCCTCCTCCGCTTGGGGGGAGGTGGCTTGCCCACAGGGTCGGGCGTGTGCGCCTAGTTGACAATCTTCTTCCACCGCGTCTTGTCCTGCATGGCAGTCCAAAGACGGGAGAGAGAGTGGATGCGGTGCTCAAACTGGGCTGGGACCACTAGGTCGTCCAGCAACATCTGAACGTAGTTGGTGACAGGTTTCCCTACCCTTTTGGGAAGGGAAAAATAAACCAATGGTGGCAGCTATCTACATGCAGTCACACAAATGCAATATCTCCGACATGATCGTCAATAAAACACTTCCTCCCCTGCACGATAAAATGGAAAGAAACCATTGGCGGGCCTCCAGCGCATGAGCGCTGTGATGCCGCTGCGAAGAGAGGGTGCGTCACTCTCACACATCTAGAAGCTTCCATACGCACAACATCCTTGCCAGAACACGTTTCATGAAATACCTTAAACCTTCCCGAGAAGCAATAGGCTTCGACTGAAGCGGCCTTGACCACGACATCAACAAAAACAATCTAAAGCTGCCAGGTATTCGACAACACCACGGCAAGCAACGGCGAGCTAGCTGGCGGAAACTGCCCAAAAAGAACGAAAAAAACTTGGAACGATGAGCTAATAGAAGAAAGAACTGATAGCACAGAACATTCGCGACAAATCTATACCTTGCCCTCGCAGATCCCTCACCCAGGCGCGCAACAACGGCCGTTCTTCCATGGAAGGTTCCGACATGCACTGCGGAGGCCTGAAGAATTACTTACCGAGAACGGCCGAAAATGTAGCAAAAAGCACCAGTTCGGTTTGGAATTCAATGCTACCCATACGAATTCATCCTTCGCGGTCAAAAATCCCCCCCAAACTGCGAATTTACTGCCGCTATCACGAATTCTATTTTATTCCGCGCGACGAAAAAATGCAGTTTACCCCCCATGCCGATGGCAGTAAAAGAAAGCAGCGATATTGTGAATCAGCTCCTTGCCGCCCCAAACCAACATCATTAACATCTTCAACATTCGAGCACTTTTTTGGCATTTCTCTAGCCTTACATTGCTAGTTTCGCCTAAACGCAGTCGCCATGGCCACTTCCGCAAGGGGTGCGCGCACCGTGCACCCAATTTTCACGGTACGGCTGGTACCGCAAATTTTTTGGCGCGGAAAAAAATCGGCGCGCCGCGTCCCCTTAAGGGGACTCGTCACCAAAACACCAAAAAATCAATAAAAATTCAAAACTCGCATTAAACCTATGCAAACAGTGCCCAAAAGTGATTGGGGACCCAAAGTAGCATTTATGACGATTTGTCGTGCACTTACTAGGGGTACTACCCCTGGCATGTGGCTAAAAATAGCACAAGACGCTAAACCGTTCTTGCCGCCCAACGGTCAATAGGAGCATCTGTTTGACCTGCCCATACATTCCAAACGAGTTCCCCCTCTCCTCGACCGTTTGAGCTACTAACATGGGTCGGCGGGGCAGGTTTGTGAGAGTTATTAATTTTCCCGCCAAAATACGGTCTTTTTTCGCGGGAAAATTAATAACTCTCACAAACCTGACCCGCTGAACCATGTTAGTAACTCAAACGGTCGAGGAGAGGGGGAACTTGTTTGGAATGTATGGGCAGGTCAATCAGATGCTCCTATTGACCGTGGCGTGGCAAAAACGGTTTAGCGTCTTGTGCTATTTTTAGCCAAATGCCGGGGGTAATACCCCAAGTAAGTGCACGACAAATCGTCATAAATGCTACTTTGGGTCCCCAAACCCATTTGGGCATTGTTCGCATAGGTTTAATGTGAGTTTTGAATTTTTATTGATTTTTTGGTGTTTTGGTGACGAGTCCCCTTAAAAGCACTCCGGTGCTCCGTGACTCCCCAACGGGAGCACGAGTTTAATTAATTAATTAATTAATTAATTAATTAATTAATTAATTAATGAATCCCATCCCATCCCATCCCATCCCATCCCATCCCATCCCATCCCATCCCATCCCATCCCATCCCATCCCATCCCATCCCATCCCATCCCATCCCATCCCATCCCATCCCATCCCATCCCATCCCATCCCATCCCATCCCATCCCATCCCATCCCATGCCATCCCATCCCATGCCATGCCATCCCATCCCATGCCATGCCATGCCATGCCATGCCATGCCATGCCATGCCATCCCATCCCATCCCATCCCATCCCATCCCATCCCATCCCATCCCATCCCATCCCATCCCATCCCATCCCATCCCATCCCATCCCATCCCATCCCACTCGACTGTAAACTGAGGACATTCGCTCACGTAACGCTGTTATGTATTAATTGATCACTGAATTAATTAATCCATCCCATCCCATTCATTTCCCTGCGGACTTATGCTCACGTGACGCAGTTACGTGTAAATCCATTAATTAATTAACTCTTTTCAATCCCGTAAAACGTTTGAAGACCACATGAACTCCAGTGCTAGCATGCCCGTCCGTGCTGATTTTTGCCAAAAACGGTACGACATAAATAAGACTGTCAACAAGGATACCCGTTCCTTTATCGTCGTATTTTTTTATCAAATCCACTTCTCCCCATCATGCCAGGCTGACAGCTAGCAGACCCATGCCGGCTGGCTCTCTGAGGCCTCACACGCCCTTTGGACCCCGTTCTGGCGCCGTGGCACTCGCCATGCTGCCAGGTGGCGCACCCCCCGCTATCCCCTGCCCCGCCACCAGCGCGGGCATGAGCGCGCTCATGGCCTGCAGCTGCCGCGTGAATGCCTCGATCTCGTCCAATGAGAACGCAGAGCCGTCCACCAGGTCCAGGCTGAGGGAGGGCAGCGCCGCCGCCAGCACACCGCCACCCCAGCCCAAGGCGTCTCCTGCCTCTGCGCCAACACCCTCCGCGTCGCCCTCAACCGGGTTTCCATCCGCTGCGTCGCCATCCGCGGCCGAGGGTCCCCCCGCGGTCCCCTCTGCCACGTTGCCGACAGCCGGTCTGCCAGGGACCGCGGCTTCCTGTGGGAATGACGGATGGGCTAGCTCTACCGTTCCCAGGGTAGCGCCCCGATCGCCACGGATGCCACCGCCGCGCCCCTGTCCACCTGTGGTACCACTCGGGGCAGTGTCACTCCGTTCCCTCGACGCACCGTGTGCCTGCACGCCTCGCCGGGGGTGTGCACAGTCCTCCTCGCCCTCGTGGGGAACCCCTTCTGGGCTGGGGGGGGTATCCTGCTCCCGGTGTCCACCATAGTCCCCGAATCCCCCCCGCAGCGCCTCGTCCTCTTCCAGGCTGTATGCGGAGGTAGAAGCGTCATCATCATCGACCTCCTCCTGATCCGCATGTGGTTGCTGCCTCTTGTCATCTTCACCCTTGCCAAGCCTCCCAACCCCTGGCTGCTGCTCCCTCTGTTGCTGCTTCTGCTGCGACTGCAGCTGCCACTGCCCTTGTGCTTGCTGCGTCGACAGCGGCGTGAAAGCCGTGCCATCCGTACCCGCCCCGTTCTCCACATCGCTGCCCACTCGGCTGGCTCTCCCGCCTCCCCGCGCCGCCTCCCTCTCTCTCTCCCCCTGCAGGATCGCCTCACGCAGCGCCAGCAACGAGCTCTGGTCTGCGTCACCCGCCCACCGGTGCGGTAAATAGCTGCCGGGGGCGGGGCCCACTGTGCCTCGGACAGCCCCTGCCCCCGCCCCCGCCCCCGGCCTGCCATCCCAATCATGCATGCCGCCAGACCCACTGGCCGCGGGGGGAGGCACGGAGCGGGGGGCTTGGCTGTTCTTGGCTGGGACAGCCGCGCTAGCATCCCTGGCCCCCGGCGGCCCCCTACCATCGTCACCACCACCACCAGCACCAGTGCCACCACCAGCACCGCCGCCACCGGCAGCCACGTGTGACCGGTCCCACAGGGACACCGGTGGCACTGCGGGCGGCGCCGCGCCTCTTGGCTGGAAGCCCCCCGCCATCATCGCCGCGGTCATGCCCCGAAGCGAGGCCTCCGCGGCCCCATTACCGCCCCCACGTGCATTCTCCGCCGCGCATGTGCTGGCATCCACCGCGGCCGCAGCGAATATGCGCAGGTCGCTGATGCCTGCATCCGCGCGCGCCGCCGCATCTGACAAGCTCCTGCCCAGCCGGCTGCCATAGTCACTGCCATAGTGATCAGTATAGTCACCACCAGGTGCGCCTGCCCCTGCCCCACTGCCGCCACGAAACAGTGCCTCCTTTGTCGACATGGACAGCCCCACCCGCTGCTGGCTACTGCGGGCGGCCTTGGCCTGCCGCCCCATCGATTGGCTCAAGTTGGCCCTGCCGCCTGCACCAGGCCCACCGGCCATGCTTGTGTCCATGCTCGTCCTCAAGCTGGTGGCGCTGGCGTCGCGGCTGGCGCGCGTGCTCGCGTGGGCGTCGCGTAGCTGGGCCTGAAGTGCCTGGATCGTCTGCGTGTGCTGCAGTAGCAGGGACTCCATCGACAGCGCGTACTCCTCCTTGCCCTTGAGCGCGGCCTCGGCCTGACAGGGGGCGGGAAGAGGAAAGAAAAAAGATACTAAACATTAGTTTAGTGTATAGGCCTGACAGGGGAGGGGAGGCAAGCAGGGATAAGGGAAGAGGTATGAGCAGGGGTAGGTAGGACCCCCTCCAGGGGTGGAGAAAGGGTGTGCAAGCGCACGTATCATACACACATGCGCCCACCACATGGCGCGCTTCCTTTTGATTGGCCACAAACACGCACCCATGCCAACATGACTTTCCCGCTCACCTCCTTCTGCTGCACACATGGCTTGCCCTCTCACCTCCTTCTGCTTGGCGAGCAGCCACTGCCATGACTTGCCCTCTCACCTCCTTCTGCTTGGCGAGTAGCCACTGCCATGACTTGCCCTCTCACCTCCTTCTGCTTGGCGAGTAGCCACTGCCATGACCTGCCCTCTCACCTCCTTCTGCTTGGCGAGCAGCCACTGCCATGACTTGCCCTCTCACCTCCTTCTGCTTGGCGAGCAGCCACTGCCATGACTTTCCCTCTCACCTCCTTCTGCTTGGCGAGCAGCCACTGCCATGACTTGCCCTCTCACCTCCTTCTGCTTGGCGAGTAGCCACTGCCATGACTTGCCCTCTCACCTCCTTCTGCTTGGCGAGTAGCCACTGCCATGACTTGCCCTCTCACCTCCTTCTGCTTGGCGAGTAGCCACTGCCATGACTTGCCCTCTCACCTCCTTCTGCTTGGCGAGTAGCCACTGCCATGAGTTGCCCTCTCACCTCCTTCTGCTTGGCGAGTAGCCACTGCCATGACTTGCCCTCTCACCTCCTTCTGCTTGGCGAGCAGCCACTGCCATGACTTGCCCTCTCACCTCCTTCTGCTTGGCGAGTAGCCACTGCCATGACTTGCCCTCTCACCTCCTTCTGCTTGGCAAGTAGCCACTGCCATGACTTGCCCTCTCACCTCCTTCTGCTTGGCGAGTAGCCACTGCCATGACTTGCCCTCTCACCTCCTTCTGCTTGGCGAGTAGCCACTGCCATGACTTGCCCTCTCACCTCCTTCTGCTTGGCGAGTAGCCACTGCCATGACTTGCCCTCTCACCTCCTTCTGCTTGGCGAGTAGCCACTGCCATGACTTGCCCTCTCACCTCCTTCTGCTTGGCGAGTAGCCACTGCCATGACTTGCCCTCTCACCTCCTTCTGCTTGGCGAGTAGCCACTGCCATGACTTGCCCTCTCACCTCCTTCTGCTTGGCGAGTAGCCACTGCCATGACTTGCCCTCTCACCTCCTTCTGCTTGGCAAGTAGCCACTGCCATGACTTGCCCTCTCACCTCCTTCTGCTTGGCGAGTAGCCACTGCCATGACTTGCCCTCTCACCTCCTTCTGCTTGGCGAGTAGCCACTGCCATGACCTGCCCTCTCACCTCCTTCTGCTTGGCGAGCAGCCACTGCCATGACTTGCCCTCTCACCTCCTTCTGCTTGGCGAGTAGCCACTGCCATGACTTGCCCTCTCACCTCCTTCTGCTTGGCGAGCAGCCACTGCCATGACTTGCCCTCTCACCTCCTTCTGCTTGGCGAGCAGCCACTGCCATGACTTGCCCTCTCACCTCCTTCTGCTTGGCGAGTAGCCACTGCCATGACTTGCCCTCTCACCTCCTTCTGCTTGGCGAGTAGCCACTGGATGCGCCGCACCGCGCCGATCAGCTGGCTCTGCGTGCGAGCCTCCTTGGCGGCGGCAGCCTTGCCCGCAGCGACGGCTGCCAGTTTCAGCTTGTCGTTCTCCTTGGTAAGGCGCAGCGTGACCTCCGTCATGCGCTTGACCTGGCCGAGGGGGACGGGTGACGTGAATGGGGCAAACGTATGCCGGCAGGCATGCATGGGGGGCACACGGGCAGGGTGGGTGCCGTTAACAAGCCAAAAAACAGTATGCCAAAAGCCAAAAAAACAGTATGCCGACCGCCGAGAGGGGCGGGTGGCAGTAACAAGCAAACGCGCATACGATGGGAGGAGGTATGTGCATACGAGGGAGGGGAGGGGAGGAAGGTGTGCCGGCACGGAGGGTAGCAAACGCATCCCCTCATGGGAGGCAGGCTGATGAGCGCGCTTCGCGGGCGGGTAAACCAGCAGGCAACGTGGCATGAGCAGGCACGTGCCAGGAGTTGGGGTGGGTGGACGACGACTGGTGGGTGGCACTAGCAAGCAAGCAAGAGAGCGTCGCAGGCAGGTACCCCGACAGGCAGGGTGGTTGAGCCAAGCAAGTACACGGTGGGGTGGGGGGCCGCGAGCAGGTGGTGGACAGAGTGCACATCAGGGGAGTAGCAAGAGTGTGTGAGTAGTACAAGTGCATAACTAGTTAGAGTGCATACTTCAAAGAGTAGCAACAGTGCAAATCAGGGGAGTAGCAAGAGTGTGTGAGTAGTACAAGTGCATAACTAGTTAGAGTGCATACTTCCAAAGAGTAGCAACAGTGCGTAGCAGGCTAGGGGGAGTAGGGTATATTGGCGCGAGGCACACATGTTAGCAAGTGTCAGCAAATTGTTAGAATTGTGTTAGCATGTGTCATTATTCGTTACATCTCTGGTCATGCAGCATGCGGGCGCAATGCAACGACATCGCCATAGTGTCCGTACAAACATATATACATGCATGCTGGTTTTGTGAGCATCATGGTTGCAGCCATTACCACTTGAGGCCAGACATTGTACATGGTGCACATTGTGTCGAATTGGTATTTGGACTGCCTACCACGCGGGTGGCACCCCACGTCTCTTGATGAGAGGTTTGCATTCACGGTGCAGTGCATGCGATAGGCAGGTTACTATATGCACGTGGAATATCACTATAGTAGTATGCGCGTAGAATATCGAGCTGGTTCCCGCCTCATTACGTTCCTCGCACTCGTGGTGCCACACACACTGCCAACCGGTCACTATACGCATGTATGATGAATTGTGTGCATGCACCCACCTCCTTCTTGAGTGCCTCGCACTCCCGGCGCGACGCAAACAGCTCGTCCCGCATGTTGCCCACGCGCGCGAGCGGCCACTGATGAGGTGTGGGGTGAGGAAGGGGGGTGAGTTGGTTGTGTAAGGGGAGAAGAAACATGCGGTGTTGGTGCTGGTGTTTGTGGTGGTAGCACCCAACCGCGCCACACATTTGCACATGCGCACAAGAAAGCACCGCATGCGAGTAGGCCGCACAAGGGAGCAGGCAGGTCAATGGCCAGGGGAAATGCCCTCTGTGCTCATGCGCGGGCGCAGGCTAACGGCAACGGGATGCCACATAGGAACCGCACCCGAAATCACTTGCACGTATTAAAGAATTACTCCACTGCTAAAATTAGGGAATCGAAACCACATCCACCAGTCCAGGTCTCCAAGTACTTTCTGCAATGCTAAGCTCGCGACTCATGCCCGTGAATCCTCATGCTGGTGATGGTGTTGACTGAAGCAGGGCCAGCGGGCTCCCAACTGGAGTATTGGCACCTGGCAGCCTTGACATGGCCTGCCCCTACTATCCGGGCGCAGATGCCAGGATCATGGATGATGGATGGGGGGGACGGAGGGGACGGAGGGGAAGGAGGGGAAGGAGGGGAAGGAGGGGAAGGAGGGGAAGGAGGGGAAGGAGGGGAAGGAGGGGAAGGAGGGGAAGGAGGGGAAGGAGGGGAAGGAGGGGAAGGAGGGGGACGGAGGGGAAGGAGGGGAAGGAGGGGAAGGAGGGGAAGGAGGGGAAGGAGGGGAAGGAGGGGAAGGAGGGGAAGGAGGGGAAGGAGGGGACGGAGGGGAAGGAGGGGAAGGAGGGGAAGGAGGGGAAGGAGGGAAGGAGGGGAAGGAGGGGAAGGAGGGGAAGGAGGGGAAGGAGGGGAAGGAGGGGAAGGAGGGAAGGAGGGGAAGGAGGGAAGGAGGGGAAGGAGGGGAAGGAGGGGAAGGAGGGGAAGGAGGGGAAGGAGGGGAAGGAGGGAAGGAGGGGAAGGAGGGAAGGAGGGGAAGGAGGGAAAGGAGGGGAAGGAGGGGAAGGAGGGGAAGGAGGGAAGGAGGGGAAGGAGGGGAAGGAGGGGAAGGAGGGGAAGGAGGGGAAGGAGGGAAGGAGGGGAAGGAGGGGAAGGAGGGGAAGGAGGGGAAGGAGGGAAGGAGGGGAAGGAGGGGAAGGAGGGGAAGGAGGGGAAGGAGGGAAGGAGGGGAAGGAGGGGAAGGAGGGGAAGGAGGGGAAGGAGGGGAAGGAGGGGAAGGAGGGGAAGGAGGGGAAGGAGGGGAAGGAGGGGAAGGAGGGGAAGGAGGGGAAGGAGGGGAAGGAGGGGAAGGAGGGAAGGAGGGGAAGGAGGGGAAGGAGGGAAGGAGGGGAAGGAGGGGAAGGAGGGAAGGAGGGGAAGGAGGGGAAGGAGGGGAAGGAGGGAAGGAGGGAAGGAGGGGAAGGAGGGGAAGGAGGGGAAGGAGGGGAAGGAGGGGAAGGAGGGGAAGGAGGGAAGGAGGGGAAGGAGGGGAAGGAGGGGAAGGAGGGGAAGGAGGGGAAGGAGGGGAAGGAGGGGAAGGAGGGGAAGGAGGGGAAGGAGGGGAAGGAGGGGAAGGAGGGGAAGGAGGGGAAGGAGGGGAAGGAGGGGAAGGAGGGGAAGGAGGGGAAGGAGGGAAGGAGGGGAAGGAGGGAAGGAGGGGAAGGAGGGAAGGAGGGGAAGGAGGGAAGGAGGGGAAGGAGGGAAGGAGGGGAAGGAGGGGAAGGAGGGGAAGGAGGGGAAGGAGGGAAGGAGGGGAAGGAGGGGAAGGAGGGGAAGGAGGGGAAGGAGGGGAAGGAGGGGAAGGAGGGAAAGGAGGGGAAGGAGGGGGAAGGGCGTGGAGATGGCGATTTTTACAAAGGAAAGCCAGAGAAGATGGTGCTTTGGCGAAGAGGCAACTAATGGAGGGTCGCCATACTACCAGTGACGTACATTACGGACTGTGTAGCATGGCGCACAGCCTACAGCAAGAAATGATGGCGCCCCAGTTGCAGAGACCGGCTACCCATCACGAGCAGCAAGGTCATACACAGCAATCGCAATAAACCCGGTAAAAGCTAAGTCCTTAAAGCCTGCAAAACATAAAACCAGCCTCACCTTGCACCTGATGCTCGTACGTGCCGCCTGCGTCATCTGCTCAGCCATCGTTGTAAAAAATGCCTACTATGTCTACATGAAAAATGTATACTAATTAGTGGATAGCCTATACCTCTCCCTTCCCAACCGCCCTGCCCCCCACCTGCGCCTGCAGCTCAAACTCGGCAGGCGGCTGCGAGAGAGCCAGCAGCTGCTGCGAGCTCGACGCCAGCTCGTCCCAGAACTTGTCCTGCTGGCGCACGCGCCGCGCCGCCGGTTGCCTCTCGGCCAGCACTGCGCCCTCAAACCCACGCACCGCCAGCTGCTTGAGGGTGGTCACCCGCTCCTCCAGGGCGGACGCTGCTGTTGCAGCCGCCGCGTGACGCTGCTGCGCCAACACCAGCTGCGGACATTGTTGTTGTTGTTGTTGTTGTTGTTGTTGTTGTTGTTGTTGTTGTTGTTGTTGTTGTTGTTGTTGTTGTTGTTGTTGTTGTTGTTGTTGTTGTTGTTGTTGTTGTTGTTGTTGTTGTTGTTGTTGTTGTTGTTGTTGTTGTTGTTGTTGTTGTTGTTGTTGTTGTTGTTGTTGTTGTTGTTGGCGGCGGCGGCGGTGGTAGTGGTGGTTATCGTGGTTATGGTGGTAGTGGTGGTTGTGGTTGTGGTTGTGGTTGTGGTTGTGGTTGTGGTTGTGGTTGTGGTGGTTGTGGTTGTGGTTGTGGTGGTTGTGGTTGTGGTGGTGGTGGTGGTGGTGGTGGTGGTGGTGGTGGCGGCGGCAGTGGCGGCGGTGGTGGTGGTGTGGCATGGTGGTGGTGTGGGGGTGGGGGGTAGGGGCGGGGGTGAGTGGGTGGGTCGGTGAAACAAATATTGATGTAGGCATGAGCAAGGAGGAGAGGGGGCCGCCCAAGTGCTAATGTGGGCGTTGGGGTGAGGGTGGGGATGGGGGTGCAAAGTGCCGACGTGAGCAATAGCGGGTGGGGTGGTGGGGAAGCGGCACAGCCGTAGGTGGGGGCGTGGCATGGGATGAGAGGGAGGTTATATTTGTGGGCAGGTGGGGAGTGCTGGCGGTGGATGTTAGGGATGGGGGGTGAGTTCGAAAGCCGCCAGGCACACAGGGTAAAGGAGGGGGGCATGGCAGTAGGGCGGCGGAGGAGGGGGGGGCACGGCATGCAGGGCGGCGGCGGAGAGGGCACAGGATTTCCCAGATTCGTGCCCACGCTTGGCTCACGTTGGCCATGGGATGCAGCAAGTCCAAATCAGCAAAAAGGGGCCCATCCAATGGGGGGGCGGCGGGGGGGAAGGACCAGCTCAAGGATGCGAGGTGCACAGGCCCGTTACGGGTTAAGCCACCGCCACAAACATATTACCACCATGGGGGTAAAGGAGGATCGATAGCATAACTGACAAAGCTGTAGAATCGTCCAACTTTTGTCTGCCGTGTAGGGGCAACCAAATCTCCTGCGACACCTCTTGCTGAGATGGGCAATGCACAGTTGTGCATAGGGGCTGGCTGCCTCGTTCACACAGTGGTGGCGTGGGCCGCTTCGTAGGCATACCGTATTATTGCTGACACAGCCAGGGGCATGCTGACTGTGGTCATAGCCTGGGGCAAGTGGACATTACAGCTAGGGGCATGCTGACACTATTAGTCGACCCATGAATATTGGTGTGGATGATGGCCCCCATCCCACCCCAACCAGATATAGAACACTAATGACCATGTTTTCAAAGCCCTGCCCCAGGTCTGCCCCTGGACCGTGATGTCCTGGGTGCCAGCACACACCTCCTGCGACAGCAGCGCGTTGTCCTTGGCCATGTGGTCGGCCGCCACCGCCAGCTCCACCATCGCGCGCTGCTGGCGCTGGCATGTGGTCTCCAGCTCAGCAGCTCGGAGCAGCAGGGACCCTTCGTTGATGGTCCCGTTCAGGCCGGGCACCAGCGCACCCGCGGCGCTGCTGTTCATTAGCCTGGAAGACGACTCGGCTTCTACCAGCTGCTGCGCCAGCACACGGGCATGCTCGCGCAGCGCCGTGTTCTCGTTTCCCAATTGAAGGCATTGCGCCCGCAGCTTCGCCAAGTACACGTAGGCCTTTTCGACCTCGTTTGCCCGCTCATCAAAGCTCTCGCTATGCGGAGGGACCCCGCTAGGTAGCTGCTGACTGCTGTCTATGTTGGCACCTTGGAGTGCGGTGTCCTCCAGCCCTGCAAGGATATTTGTGGCATTCAGACGATCGCCCTGATGCTGGCCAGGAGAAGGAGTGGATGGGAAATGGCGGTCCACCACCTCTTGGAAACTTTTTCCTTTAGGAACAGCGTAAGAGTCCTCTTTTCTAGTTTCAACGCTTACTTCCCTATCGCTGTCAAAGTCACCGTCGCTGTCACGGGTATAATATTGAAGTATTTGCGCGCGCTCTGAGGGAGAAAGTCCTTGAAGGAAGGTTTTCTCTGAAGCTAAAGAATTCCGAGTACGCCTTAATGCCGAAGACTTTCCAGCATAACTTCCGGAACTTTTCTTTGCATCCTCCGGTTTTCGTCGTGTCATAGTGTTTCCGGTAGCCATTTTGCTTCCTCGGCTAGCCATCGTCATGGAGGAAGATGCTCGCCAGCCATTGCTTCATATCACGCATAGGCAATGTCGGTAGCGTCTAAATCTAATTCACAATTTAAAACTACTAGCGATTGTTGCTTTGCTTTACCCTCGCTACAGTATTAGTTGCAGCCATTTTTGGAAAGATGACACGTTAAAATGTGAGGGTTTTGGCAATTATTAATGTGAAATGCTCGATCTGCGCGACACCGGGCACTTCAAGTTTACGTTGTTCGGCGAAATTCGGTTCCAACAGTCAAATGAGGTGGGGGCTGGGCAGTGGGAACCTGGACATTGCCAGGGAGGGTTGGTCGATTCACATGCCAAATTGCCAGTGATGCCATGCCATGTGCCATCACTACCATGCCATGCCCGTGTGCGCATCTCGACTACCAACTGTGGGCAGCAGAGATTTGGA